>JAFBJT010111910.1:17062-37896 GCA_016785325.1 Chascanopsetta lugubris | reverse complement strand
TGCTGACATTTTATTACATGCTGACATTTTCATGCATATGATTATAATCACCTGAATTTGTAATCACCTAAATGTTTGATTTATTTTCCACTACCCTAAAATGAGGCTATTATTGTCTATCTGCATGAAGAAGGGGTCCAGTCTACAGGGGCTGCCATGTTTTTACAGTAGCCCAGAATGGATGTACTAACCATCTTTTAAGTTTTGATAACAACTGAAGTCATAGGTTCGCCTGCATGATCAGAAGGGTGAGGGTGAGGTGATGTGGATACAACATGCAACTTCACCTCTAGATGTCGCCAAATCTGACACACTGCACCTTTAAGTCAGATTTTTTTCAACATTTTGAATGTTGACATAGGAAATCATTCACGGATCTTGATGAAAATTCTCAGCCACAGTTCAGGGAATGATAGTGATCAATGTGCAAGATTAGATGCAGATGCTCTGCATAGTGTGAATACACCACTTCAAGTTTTCCTGATAATACGATTCCCCTCGAGACATGTTACAAAGATAGAGCACTATACGTGTACTCAGAATCACATATGTATGGGGTTATGTCTGCAAGGTAATAATAACTGCAGTGTACACAACATTTTAGTGGGACACTGTCTGTTGATAAATCTGCCAACAGGTTTGTACCTGTACTTCAAATCTACCTGTAAGCTGAATAAGCGGTTGCATGAGAGTGACTCCCAATCTCTCAATCACAATAACGCCCTGGCTCCGCAGGTATTGCTGTAGGACTGGGTGGATGACCTTCTGGCAGACAAAGAGTTTGACGTCTTTGTCAACCGCCTGCCTGCCGAGCTCAAGGAGTTGACACACCATCCGTGAGTCTACATCTGCACCCGAGGGAACCTGGACGATCCCGTCTCCAAGTTCAGGAATGTCTCCTGCGAGTGATGCACTGAACAACGCCACGCGCTGTGGGTTTGCACTCAGGTCTTCTGTCTCGTTGGTGCAGAGGAGGCCGGTGACATCCACCAACAGACCTGGAAACACTGCAGAGTTGAGCACAGAGTGGCCCTCCACACACACGGTCACTGTGTGGCCCAGGGTGACTGTGCCCGGTCTGTCACAGGGGAGAGTCAACAGAAAGGCCTGCACAGCCAACCTGCTCACATGAAGCATCTCCCGCTGTGAGAGAGAACACGCTGGTTTGCTGGAGACAACACTGTGAGCTAATGTCATCAGGCTGTGGCTGCTGCTCAGGTCCAGCTTCACCCTGCAGCCACAGTCCTCTCCCTGCAGGTAGGTGAGGCACTCATCCCGGAAGTGTGAGTTCAGCCTGATGCACACGTTTCCTCTGAGGCCACTTTGCTGGGCTTGCTCGATGAGAGACAGACACAGCATGGCGGCAAACAGTCCACAGTCACTGTATCGAGAGACGTGGTTGAGGATGGAGGTTGTGATCAGGTGGACGAGAGGCTGTGTGGAGGAAACGGCCGGAAGAAGGACGGAGGAGGTGGAGGTGGTGACAACGTGACCTCCAATGTTGTTGTGGACTAGTTTCAGTTTACCAGAGGGACCGAAACATGATGTCAGAAGGTGCCTCAGCGCATTCAGCTTGCGACAGACGTCATCGTTGTTGAGCGGTAGATCCGTACACACAGACGGAGACTTCTTAGCAAGTCGGGACATCACTTAAAAACGATAGTTATCGAAAGAAAGCAGGTTCACCATAGTATGATAAGACGAACACGAAACTGTCTGGAACACCGTTTTAACAAAATGGTGTGATTTGAGACTGTGTAGTTATGTTAAAGTAAAAAACACTACCTTTGCTGCTTCCATCTTAAGCGCCTCTGCTTGTCAAGCAGCTCTTTAGGCTGTCCACAGTATTGCCTGATTAAAATAACACTAGTTTTACGAACATTTTTAATAAGCAGGAGTAAAATCAAGCCAATTGGATTTTTATATATTCAGTTATATGTGTTTCTTTGTCAAAGCAGTATGATGACACAATATGACAATGTTTATTTAGAGATATTACCAGGCTTTTCTCCAAGACGCCTCTGGTTTCCACGGTAGCAGTCAGAGCGTTAGGGTCCTAGTGGGGGACCTACTCGGTCGGGTGGCGCATTTGCTCTCAAGTCTTAGGGAATTATAGCTCCACAAAAAAGTAAAGCGCCTACTTTTTTCACAAACATTGTTTACACAAATTTTAATTTAATTTTCAGGTGTTTTTTGGTTCTGTCTTTGTCAGAGGCCCTTCGTTTGACAGGAGTGAAGCTGTGTTGTGGACTACAAACCGATTGTGACGACATCTTCAAGCGACTTCCTCTCCCTTGACGTTCAAAAGTGTTGGCGGTATGTGTTCGTTGTTGATTTTAATCCATTTACAGACGTTTTTAATCTGTTAAATGCGATTTTCTGTCTGTGTTAATTGTGGTATTGGCGGATTGCGACCTAACACTGACTCAACACTGGTGCAGGAACATTTCTTCTAGCGAGAGAGTACATCTTTTGGCTGTTGTGATGTTTTGAACCGATACATTCCCTCAATACTAATATAGCTCTGTCTTTGTTTGGGTCCTTGTTAGCTAATATCGAGCAACATTTACTCTTTCTGAGGCCCAATAACCTAGTTCTTAAAAGAAAGGGTCTCAGTAAAACCATAAAAGCCTCACATTACAATAGATAAACAAAAAATGTATATACAGCTACAATCTCATAGCTTTCATTTGAAAGGTGCAGTGTGTAAGATTTGGCGACCTCTAGAGGTGAAGTTGCATCTTGTATCCATCACCTCACCCTTCTCATCATGCAGGAGAACTTATGGGAGACTTCAGTTCTCATTAAAACTTGTCTGGCAAAATATGTTTTTTACTACTGTAAAAACATGGCAGCCTCCTTAGAGAGGACCCGCTTCTCATGTAGATATAGCACATTAATGGGCTCATTTTAGGGTAATGGAAACAAAATTAAACATTTATGTGATATATAAATTCATGATATGTCAGTATGTAATTTGTTTGTGATCATTTTAAGTGTCAAGAATGACCAAAATCTTACACACTGCACCTTTAACACTGCAAGTCTAGGATACTTTGAACCACCACCTTCTAATGGTGTATGAATGCATACATGTTTCAGGTGAAGGTGAGTGCTCTGCTGCTGCTGCCCTGCAATGGCTCCTCACAAATTTGTGATAAAGGTAAGTGGAAATGAATAAGTGATATTCATCTAATGAGTATCAGCTTGATTCGCTAACAGTATTGATATTGTGTTGCAACTGATGCTTCTTACAATCACCTCCTCAGTAGACACGTACTTAGCCACTAGGGGGAGCTACAGATACACGTGTTGCTTGCCTTGTGTTCCTGCTCGGATACTCTTGTTATTCATCCTTTTGAAGATGTTTCTGGTCACCTTTTGCAAATCCAAACTGACTGCCTCCCTCAGAGCCTTTTGTCAATGGATGCTGGTGCAGAACAGAGGAAACTCATTCTATTAAAAAGCCAAGCTGTTCATCCTGTGTCTGATGCTCTGTCAGGAATAATGTACATCAGATGTTTTTGTTAAGTGCGAGGAAAGCCGCTAGGTCTCTCTTTTGTTGATGTTTCATTTATTCAGAGTTTCGGACGAGGGCTGCAGACATTTGCGCTGATCTCTCACATCCTCCATAATGCCATGTGTGCCTAGCTGACCAGATATTGCATTCACTCCCTTTATTTGTTTCATATGCATGCCTGCATACAGGCCACCCCACGACCCCCCTCAGTTGGTTGTGGGAGAGTAAAACCCTGGAGGTTCACGGAAGGTTCCTTTCCACTGGGCACATAATGGTACTGTTGTGTTACTCTGCCTGAGAACATGCACTCAGATGCTTGCAGCGTCTACCATGCTTAACCAAGTGACCACAAACAATGACATCAGAGGAGATCAGTTGGAGAACGGCATTCTAGACACTGCCCAGGGTTTCTCTCGTTGCAAAACAAACACCTCCATTTCCCATGTTTATGATGAATGAAATAACTTCTCAGAACTAAAGGCCAGGAATCTTCACAGAGTTGTAAGTTACAAACTGTTAAAGTAATGTTCTTGGATTCATCATCATTCCATGTTTAGCAGTATGTTTTATGATCCTTTCTCCTCAAATGTTTTCAACACAGCTCCCTCCCTGTACCATGGAGCTGCAGAAGGGGCTGGTATGCTTCTCCTTAACTAGGCTCAGACTTTATAGTGACCAGCCACTTCTTAGACCTCCTGAAAAGGGCCTGCAGGCTAAACTGCTGATCCACTGAAGCGTTTGCTTTCTTCCAGGACATTACTCCAGCAGAACCCTGCAATCTGCCTTCTATTATGCGCCGCTGACTTTCTAGCAATCCAACGCAGTTATGTTGAGACAGAGACCAAAGTGTTTTTATGAATAGAATGTTTGAGGTATCACAGAGCAGTTGAATGTCAGAGGTTTATGTGCTGTTTAGTGTTGTTGTCACTAGATGAGCTCCAATCAGACCACACATCAGGCCTCTGCACCAAATCATCACAGTTTGATTTCTGGCATTTTCAAACATTGGGATTCTGTTCCAGGAGAATGTGACGGTGTTAGAAAATCACTGCTTTAGACTATCATACAGAATTTCAATGTTTCAAACGAGGTCAATCTCTTGTCTGCGTACCAGTTTCACAGGGATGTGATGGCTCACGCTTTGTTTGCTCTGTGTTACCTAGAGATATTCCTGTCTGTTCTTGCTGCTGGAATTCCACTCTTGGGCAGTGTCTCATTTTATCATCAAATAAAGAGGATACAGGTGTGTTAGCTTTCACCTGCATGATGGGAGCTTTGTGGACACATCGCGTCTGCACACGAATGACATTGGCCTCTGCAATAGTCACGACCCAACCTTCCCTGCACTGTATCTGGCAGCAAGAAAAATTGGAACATGGATATGTCTTTTTTTTAAGGGGGAAACCCAGGTGACTCACAGCACATGGAGTGCAGACAAATAGGGCTTGCGAGCACGGCCGTCCCACCCACACATCTAAAGAGCTCCCTTGAGTTCTTTGCAGACTTGCAGGAAAGAGAGAGAACGTCAGAAAAAGAGAGAGACAAAGGGAGATGTAAGTTTTATTGAGTGAGACCGCATCTGCTGCCCCTTTTTCTCCCAGTGTAAACATCTGTGGCTGGTTAGTGTTAGCCTCTGAGCTAAGTGCAGTCCGAGAAGGTCTGGTTCTTATACGGCGCGATAGCAATGGCAAAGGGCAGCGAGGTGGGGAGGCGGGTGAAGCCACTCAGAGAGATTTGGGCCCCGTGCCCAACTTGGAGCAGAGGAGGCGGGAGGATGGAGAGCTGAGTCTTGGGGAGAGATAAGGGAAGGTAGAGAGTGTTTTGGGAACTGAGAGTGATACAGACCAGAGCCCTGAAGACCAGAAAAGGGAAAGGAGACATCACTGTGTCTGAGTCAGGGGTTGTTTATTTACTGACAGGAAATAAGAACATTTCTCATGTTGTGCAGCGCGGAACTTTTTGCTTCAAAGTTTTTGTTAATCTTTTGTTGCGTCAAGTCATCAGATCGACAGTGAGGAGAATTGGGATAGAGAAGTTGAGCTTAGCCTGCAGGAAGACCAGGTCCCATTCATTGTTGGTGTGTGACGGCCCACAAAGATAGCACAATAAAGGATTTGGTATTAAGTAGCGCTCCTTGCAGCCTCCCATTTAGCCCTTGGGCTCTGTTCACCACTATAAAGGGTCTGCAGAAAGCAGCGTACAAAGCAGTGGTGGCCCACTTTAGTATTCATGAAAAGAGTAACTTCCTCTAGAACTTGGCGCATTATCAAACCACCACAGTTCTTCAGAGTATCATCGCCATAAAGGAGCAGTGTGTAAAATTTTGTATGTCATTGTTTTGCAATAATTTTTTTCCTACCAATAGAAGTGACAAAAATGAACAAAATCTTACACACTGCACCTTTAAGCTTGACCTCGGTCCTTTAACCCTATGAAGAGGTTTCTAGACTTCAGTTGTGATTAAAACTCAAAAGATGTTTAGTACCTCCACTCTGGGCTACCGTAGAGAGGACCTGCTCCTCGTGTAAATATACATGAATGGGCTCATTTAAGGGTAATGGGAATAAAAAAAACTTTTAAAACATCATAAATTCATGAAAATGTAATTGTATGTAATTATTTTATAATATCTTTATAAGACCAACCAACCTGACCAAAACCTTACATACTGCACCTTTAAATGTGTTCACGCAGCTTCAGTGAGCAAACAGCATTATCTACTTTCAGATCCTTGTAGTATGAAGTTACTACAAAGCAGTATGCTGCTCGCACAAATCTCACTGAAGAGGAACCGCGGCTGAGCTTTAAGGTGGGGGGTGTGTACGGGCAGGTCAGAGTTCATGGCAGAGTTCAGCTTAGAGATCCACCGGTCACTCTTTGTGCTCGGAGTTGACAAATTTAGACCACATGATGTGATTGTAGCCTTTGTGAAAGATTCCGCTGCTTTTTTGTCTTATCTGTCACACGCCAAACAAATGTCCTTTGTATGAGCTCGGCCTGCTGCACGAAAACCGCTCAGCGCGGACGCACAGAGCGACGCTCTGCGAGGGAAGTGTGTGCCTCCAGCAAAACCCCAAGCTCTCCTGGCCAAATTAATTGTTTTCTCATTAGCGTGATTGCATTAGTTTGCATTCCTGGCAAAATCCCCCATTCCTGAGAAGCTCAGGATATCACATGCTTTTTTGTGCAAGGGGCCGACCAGTGTTTATCATTAATGTCCAGTTCCCAGTCGAGTCTCGTCTGCCGCTCTAATGCGATAAAAGGAAGTTAGTCTAAGGCTCGCTAGATGTCTGGCTTTCAGCCCAAAACACACTCAATCAGAGACTCTTTAGGGGATTCACCCCGCTGTGCTTCTCCATAAGGACCTCTCTAAACTATATACCGTACCCTCCTTTTAAGTTATTGATCAAATTAACTTTGTAGTCCTCTTCATTTCCTCTGCAATTGCGTGTGAGTTATCAAGTGCCCTGGCTGATCTTATGTCTCAGTCAAGGAATGGACACAGGTGGGTAGGAAGAGTAACAAATGATCCGATTGTAACTGAAAGATGTGAATGAAATGACACAAAACCTAAAGAATAGAGGTTATCTCCTGTATCATTATATAAATATAGACCTTTTTTTGTAATGGCATTCTTGGGTTTCAAAAAATCAAAACTCTCAGCTCTGGATTCCAAAATCCATCCCTAAGAACCACATCGACTAGACTAGTGCCCTGTTTAGATTGACAGGGTCTTGACCCTCTGTAGCTTGGCTCTCCCACACAGTGATGATTGTTGGGGGCAGTCAGCTGAGCCCACCAGTCATCCGTGGACTGACATGAGACGAACAGGGTGTAGGGGGAAAGAAATAGAGAGAACTGATCTATAGGGCCAGGCTGATTGTGACATGGTCTACGGCATTTCTGATTTTCATTCTGCACATCAGGTTTTACAGTGTCTTTTCTGCTAGATGCTAATGTTTAACACTCTATAATTTAGTTGTTACCAAGTGTGAATGCTCATTGACTTTTGTCTCCTGTCTTGTTCTCACATTTTTCAGGATACAGGGATGAGTCAGAGGATCTGTGATTAATGCGCTGTGTTTCTAAGAGACTTCAAATCACATTAGTTTCCCATTAGTCTTGTTGACATTGAAGGAAGAGCAATACTTTAGTATAAGTTGGCACACATTGGGGGGTTAGTGTTAGACATGTTCCAAACATAGTTTGTGTTTGAAACATTCAACAATCAGTCATTGGGGGGCGCCCTCTCCTCTAGTTTACCTGCACGTCAGCCAGAGGAGGAAGAAGAAGGTAGCAGCTTTATTTTGGAGATTATTTACAGATAGACAATGAGAAAAGAGAATTGAATTCAGTTTGGGTCTGCACTGAGCACACAGCTGTTTTTGATTGATTGACCGATTGATTTGATTGATGGATTATTATACACAGGATTTAAGGGATAATATGCAAAACTGAAAAAAAAACATTTTCTTCAGATTTGACACAGACAAAGTAACAGTAAGAGGCACAAAACATCTGACTGTTACGATATTATCCTGAAATTGAAAACAGCTCCCCGTAGTTTAAGAATAGAAATTATAAAGTCCCACATCAAAATACAAGGATAGCTCAGATTACAGCACCATTACTGATTTCATAAAATCCCTAATCTTTCGCAGAAGGCTGAATCAATGTTAAAAGGAGCTGCAGTGCATAAAAATAGTGAAGGATATTTTTCCATCACCTGCAGATTGTTACCAAATTTAGCTGTAAAACCACTGTACCCTGCAGTTCAGGCTTTAATAGAAATGGCAACAAATCTGTATTTCCCTTCAAGGGAGTAGCAAAGCTTGCTGGTTCCAAAGATGAGGAGACGACTGGACAGAGTTTGGAGTAGGAAAGTGAGGATCTGTGTCCAGATTTAGGACTTTAAAGTAGCCAAGCCCTTCGCCCATACACACCCTGTTCATTCATGGAGAATGAGGAGAATAGGGCTGCAGGAGGATCCTTCCAGTCTACGTTGTAGAATTTGCTCTGCAGTGCTTCAGCTGTGGGTACGAGCTTGGCTCCAAACAAAGAAACTTTTAGTGTGCACATTCCCTATTACAAAATGAATAACCCCTTTTTTTTTGTTTGTGCTTTTCCTGTTCTACACCACGAGCCCTGAAATCAGCTTTTGTCTGTCTATGATTTTGTTTTTGCAACCCCATTCAGTCCAGTGCTTTTTTTCCTTTTTTGCTTCATTATCACTTTGTGTTTCGGGGCAGCGCTCATTCCTCCTCTGCATGTGTCAGGTTGTGGGTGGTCTCAGTCCATCCATTACTTCCTTGTCCAGGCCGAGGCGAAGTTCACACGAGACCCACATCCATTTGCTCTGTGCAGCGGGCAGCGTCTGCACTCATGTGTAAACCATAATCAGGCTGGCCTGAGAGAGATGTAACAGCAACTTAACCAGCCGCGGCATTTCTGGCCTCCCCGTCCCTTATAGCTTATTGTCGTTGACACAATGACGTAGCGCTTCAGGAATCCACTCTGCGGCTCCTCAGCTTTCTCTGCCACTCAAAAAAGTTGTAGTGCAGAAGTGCAGAAACATGGAGTGCTCTAGGGTAGATCTGAGTTTGATCATTTTCCTGCTTCGACAACCTCATTTATGTGGAACATCTTTAGACTGTTTTTTTGTGTGTGTTGCCTGCTATTGTAACCCGAGGCAATTCAAAGCTTACACATGGAAGGGGGAAGACACTTTTTTATGCCGAGAGAGGAGAAATGTGAGAAGGCACACAGGACCTTAGCGTTGTGTTAAGAGATTGGTAGTGAGATGGCTAGACGGAGAAAAGGGAGGGAGGCTCTCGCTGTGAGAGGCCTGGGGTGATGTTTGAGGACATAGGGGGTCGTTGTGGTTTGTCTCGCTGTCAATCACCCACACTCTGATTTCCTTTGTTGTCTGCGGGCTCAATGCCACTCGGCAACCTGTGGCTGTCCTTCCTCTTTGTATTACAGTGTGGGAATTTTGCCGTGCTGGTGGATCTCCACGTTCTGCCCCTGGGCGGCCAAGAGGACGCCAGCTGGTTTACTGCGGACCACATTGAGGTACAGACACAGGGGATACGGGTGTGTGTGTGAATAAGTGTGTGACCGAATATATGGCTTCTGTTTGGCCGGGGGCCTTTTCAAAGGACAGCAGTAGCGTGGAATCTGAAATGACTTTAAGCTTTCTGTCTTTTCTTCCCATTGTTCCTTAACTGCTCCCATCTCTCCACCAAGCCGGTAACCACCTGTGGAGATGGTGGCAGGCAGCGAACTTTGAATTTGTACTGCCCTCTCTTCCTCCCGTGCTTATGATTAAAGGTGTAGTGTGCGCGATTTCTGTCATTTTTGTCACTTCTCTACATATTACACAACAATTGCATACTGATTACGTATTTTCATGACTTGATTATCACGTAAATGTGAATTTTTCCCTCATTACCCTAAAATGGGCCCATTAATGTATATTTACACGAGAGTTGTTTTTTTTACAGTAGTAAGTTTGAATGACAACTGAAGTCTACCATAGGTTCTCCTGCACTATCAGAAGGAGAAGTGATGGATACAACATGCAACTTCACTTCTCGAGGTCACCAAATCGTACACACTGCACCTTTAAAAATGATAAAATCAAATAGATAGTTTGTTCTCTCGGCAGCACCATCAACCTGTTGCTGAATTGAAATTTCCCCTCCATGTTCTAGGAGGTTACATCCCTGGTACAAGATGCTGTGGACCACAGGGTGAAACAATACACAGAGTTCCTCCACAACAAGAAACGGCTCAAGCAGAAGAAGGAGCTAGCGACTGCGTCAGCCTTCTTTGCGAAAGGTACCAAATTATTTCACCCCCTGCAAAGCCGAGTATTTCCAAAGATATTATGTTTCATGACATCATTATATGGAACACTTTCTTCTTGTACTGTACTGAACACAAGTTCTATCGGAATTTAATTTGCTGTTTCTCATTCCTCTGTGATGAAGTCATCACTGTCTTTGCTTTCCTTGTGTCAGGTGAGTCTGTCATCAACTCTTTTGAATAAGTACAATGATTTATTTTTGCTGCGGGCTCCAAACCAGAATGTATTCTTTTGAGTGTCAGTGTAGAAATGGGACTTAGTGCACGGAGGTGGGTCAATAAAGCCCCTTGAGCTGGATAGGAATGGAGTTACAAAACAGTGGGAAAGAACATTTCAAGGCTACCTTTTGGAGGAGGGTGTGGGCGGGAAGACAACAGAACTAGTTTGGACATGGTGGCTATCTACGCCCAGGGTGTGGAGGCAAAAGCCGATAGAGGTTTTCATTCTCTCCTACACTGTTTAACTTGGCGCATGTCAGATGCTTTTGTACATGCAAGCTGTTAAGTCCATTAAAATGGCTAATGTTTGTTACCCTTATGGTTTATATAACGTCAGCACACCTGTGTTTTTTGCTCTTCACTCGATGATCCACGAGGAAAAAGAACTATCACGATCATTTATTCGCCAATGTAAACAAGCCCGTTCTATGTGGCTCCGTCTATCCAATGCGCTTGCATTCCTCAAGCCACCCACGCACGTGCTTTTGAAGCGCTGTTCGCCAAGCTTCAGAGGAACCCCGGCTGCGTGTTGCAGGGCCGAAAGGTTTGTCACAGGTAGCAGTTAAGGGCATTTAAAGTGGGCTCTCTCAGCAGGGCAGACTGACTGTGAGAGTGGGATTACAGGGCAGCCGGCACATAAAGTTTCTCCTGTCGCTGCAGCTCACTCTACTCCCCTCCACTTAAATGCTGTTTGCATGTGTCCATTTGTTGTCATGCACGCACGTGCACATGTTAACCAGCTTCTTGACTGACACTTAAGCAGGTACATGTAACATCAAGCCAGGTGCTCAGACACTTTGGAACCAGTGAGAATCAGAGTGAGTAATAGTATGATGGCGAGATTTAGCCTCCCTCTGGGCTAGGTGTGAACAGGCTGACAGTGTAAGGTTACTGAAAAGCTTGACTCATTCCCTATAACAGACTGAGGAGTGACAGACATGTCTAATGATGTAGATCACAGACCGAAGCCCCATGCAGACACTGGCATGCACTCGGTTTTGAACGCGGGGACTATCAATGTTTCAGAGCTGAAATATGCGTATAAAAATGATTCAGCTCTGGGCAGCTCTGCCAAAAACAGAATTTAACCAGTGGAACATGACTCCACACCGTATCACAGAACCCCCCCCCCCCCCCCCCACAGACCCCCCCCCCCCCCCCCCCCCCCACCACCACAACATGAAAAGGTGCAGCACCTCAAACAGGCCCACGCTGTTCATGTACTGTACTCCCATTAAAAGTCTTAAGTGAGTGTAATGACATTCTCGGTCCTTTCATTGTCCCATGTGAGGGAGGCAGTCGAGCAGTAAAGGTGGAGGCTGACTGTGAGAAGTGAGCAGGCAGGCAGGAGCCATAAAAAGGGGTGGGCGGACTGCAGGCTTAGGGAGGGAAGCCCGGCAGACCTCAGGGTGGGTATTAAGCATCAGGGTCGTCTGTTCTGCAAGCAGGTCAAACGCTAACCTGCTAATCCTCACAGGACTTTCAGACTGTCCGTGGCGGCGAGTGGAGGCCGTTTTCCGAGTGTATCCGTTTCAGCAGAAGACCTGTTTGCCTCTGCGTGTAGCATTGTGTTATTTGAGAGCAGAATTAAGCTGCTGGATATGCCGGAGTGAGACATGTGTGTGCAAGAACATGTGCACACGCGTGCTGTTACATATAGAGAAAGGTGTCAGGCAGGGAGGGGGTTATATGCTCGTCAGAGCCAAGAATAGGTGGATGGAGTGCGGGGCTATGTGTGGGTTAGTGTGTGTGTGTGTGTGGGAGGGGGGGGGTGTGTGGGGGGGGGGGGGGGGACGATGAGTCGTCCTGTATGAGGCGACGTTTGAGCTGGTGCCAGTGTGAAATCACAGCGGCTCCCGCCAACCGACAACAGCAAGAACAGTGTAACAGCCTCAGCTGTTGGCACTTCAAATGAGCCATCAACAGCTTTTAACATTCCAAGGCCCTTCATTGCAAGTGTTTGTATCTGAGTTATCTCTATGGGTTATTGTACGTATGTACTTCATCTGTCTTAGGTGCATGTATGTGTGTGTAGCACCCAGGGAACTTGTCGGAGCAGGGCTTATCCTGTTTTCTCTGTCAACATAAATCCAAGTCATTTCTTCAAATCTCAGTTGCAGGGGCCATTTCCAACTGTCAGCCACCCCCGCCCCCTCTCATTTTTCATTTTACCCAGTCTATTTGAAACTTCGTGATTAGCTCATAGTGATGTGATTTATTTATGTTTTTAGAGAGATGAACAGAGGGAACTTTTCCCACCAAACATTTTGGCTCTGGTCAAGCAGAGTGGACATGCTTGACTTTAGGAGCCTAGGGAAGGAGATCTTGGACGAGGCCTCTCGCATTCTCCCTGGTAGGCCGTGATGAACACACCCGCATTTCTCAGAGCTATTACACATCAGAATAAGAGTGGATAATAGAGTCTCTGTGCTTTCAGTAATGTATGTTTTTGTCATTTGATGTGGTATCTGAGTTAACAGGAAGGTGCTGCAACGCTGCTTTTTGGAAAACCTCTTCTTGACAGACATACATCCCTCTTTAGATTCTGATTCTGTTCGCCATGTTTGTGCCCTATCTTCATTTCAATTTACTCAACAAATGCCTAATCTTGGGGGGGGTGGGGGGTGGTGGGGTGGGTGGGTATTAATTTTATAGGTCATATATTTGTGTGTATTGCATGTGCTGGGTGAAAACCAAGAAGGCTCGTTTTACACGGATTCAGTTAACATGCCATTTTAAACTCCCCAAGCACATTACCAGATGTTTTATGTCCACGATTTGTATTGATACAGCTGCATTGATCTCTCCCTGTGAGGCAGAGCCCGGGTACAGCTGAGCCCTGGTGTTTGGGTCGACAAGTCGGGGGAGTTAGAGAGAAAGGCTGGCAGAGTGGCACCTTGAGTTCCTTTTAGCCCATGGCAGAGCTGGTTCCTTCCTCCTCTCTCTGCACAGGTGCCAGGGCTTAGAGGGAGGGAACACCTGCCAGCCTCCTTCCCCATGGCCACGGCAGGCTAGAGAGGCATTTTCCCAGGCTCCCCAGATGAATGGTCACTAATAGCCGTGGGAGAGGGCTTTGCGAGCGTTGCACAGTGTACCACTGACTCCTCTTGGCAGCCCCATGAAGGGGGCTTAAGGCAGCCTGACCATGGCCGTTGCGGGGAAAAACACAAGTGTTGCTGGATAGCTTTACTGTTGGAGAATGTGCGTACGGATGACCATCTCCCTCCCAGGGAACAAAGCAAAGGACGTGTGAAGACCAAAGAAACTCTCAAAGGGGAGAGGGTTGATTTTCTTCTCTTGCATGTAGCTTTGTTCGGCTTCTCCGCCTCTGTGAGAGCCCGGGGCCTCGGGCTAAAGCCGTTTATCAAACCTGGAAAACTGCTCAGTCGAGCTGGAAAAGCATTTTGTCTGTCTTTGTCGAAACAGTCAAACCCCTCGACCAGTGCACCTGTGCTGGTTCTTCGTTTCGTCATGAGAATCACCCATTTGAATTTCCAGCCTCTGTGCTGAGATAGTTCACGGGGCGTCTCTGGTGACACGGAGGTAATTCTGTAGTGACAACCTACATTAACCCATCCTGTTTCCTCCCAGTGCTACTGCAGCCATTACTATTTATGTGAGTGGCAGTTATGTAGGATCTGGTCTGTAAATAGAGAGGCATGCCTGTGGCAGAGTTACCTGCCCCTCTCTGTGTTACTGGGCGTGAGGCAGGCTGGGATTAGGGCTCGGGGAAAATGGAGACCTGTGACAGGAACAAAGGAATTCCAAGGCCTCGGCTGGAAATGGATCCCGATCAGAGTCACTGCTCCAGCCAGCCTGTCCCTCTCCCCACTCGCCCACCCTCTCCTCGCCCCTGCTGGTCAACCCCCTTCCCCCTGGTGCTTTGTGGTGTTGCTGTGGCTCTTTAAATCCGTCCTGTAAGCCCCCAGCCTTACTCAGCAGCGATACATAGGACAGTCTGACTCCACTGTTAACCCCCTTCGCATTACTGCACACATATGTGCTCTTTTTTGTTCTATTCGCCTTTTTCTTTCTCCTTCCTACTTAAAGGCATTTATGGACCCTCTCCACCCTCGTGCGCTTCATGTCCGCTGCCCTTGATGCTCCTCGTGTTGGCACTCTTTCTCACTTTCTCTCCCTCTCCGTCTCCGCAGGGTCAGCTGCAGTCTCTTAGGACAGAACCGCAATCCCCGCCATAGCTGTCACACCACACTCTGTTCCCATATAATTAGGGCCTGAGCCTGAGCCTGAGCACGGATCACATTCATGTGACTGTTCCCCCCTTTACCACAATCTGGTCTGGGAGACGGCACACACTCTCTTGAACTCATGTTAAGTGTTCAGCTTGACCAGAATGCCTTGTTTCAGGAATTACTGAAATGTTTCAGAGGATGTCGTTGTTTTCCCTGTTCTTTTTCCCTCACTTCAGACGAGTGGAGCCCCAGTCACATGCTCCTGTGAGCTCTGTGGGCTTTTTTTCCCTGTGGGCAGGTGTCAGTGTACAACCGACTGCCAAGTGTGCCTGGTGTTGTCAGGGAGAGCCTGACAACACAAAAACAACAGTGACATTTAGAAGCTCAGTCAAAATATTTCTTCTTTTCATCTGTTTATCTTTCCCTCATTGTCCTCCACTCCTCTTATCATGAGTTGCAAAACGTAGATAGAGTTACTCTGTGTGCCATAGGTCATCTGTTTGGGTTTATAAACACGGGCCAGCAGATTTACAGAGGACCCAGCAGGCAGAGACAACCCTCTTCCAATGAGACCATGATCTCAGTTTTAAAGGGGCAGCACACTGCATAACTCCAGTCCACAAACTTCTCTGTGCAACATTAATCCAAAGGAGCTTAAAGTCTAAGCAGTTTGCATCTTCCCTTTTTCTGAATGGACTTGAATACAAACAGAGGCCGTGCTTTGAGAGATTTGTGGCCCCTCCGGATAATTAAGATATAATGATGATTGAAAATGACACTTTGCATTGTGAGTAAAATTCTCTCATCCGATTATGTTTCTAAGAAATCGATTTTTTCCCCCAACGATAATTTCTCTCTGCTCCAAAATGCTCCCCACCACTCTAAGTCACATGCTGCATTATGGGTTGGCCTGAGCTACCATGCTGCGGCGTATTTTGTAACTGTGATGAAGGGGTCACCCAAATGTTAAATTGAACACTCATGTGCAAATATTGTTTCAGGTGGACGTTGTGCAGGATGATAAGGCACAGTGCTCCGCTACAGCCGTAGTTACAGTTACACACACAGAGTGATGTCCTTCCAGGAAAGCCCCCACTTACACACGGGTAACTTCCTCATGCACTCTCATCCTTCCCCACTCCACCCCACTCTCTCGCTCTGAGCCCCAGCTCTCCACCCACACTTTAGGACAGAGGGAGGGGGTCCACTTCAAAGCAGGGATGTCAAAAGAGCAGGACTCTCAGACGGTGATGTCTAACTGTCCTGCTGATTCAACTCCTGTTCATAAGGGAGTTTGCGTGGGAATTGCAGTTCTCCTGACACACAGTCGGAGCGTTTATATATGCACCCTAGAAACACTGGTAATGGGAGTGATGAGGTTACTGCAGGAAACTGGAGGATGCCTGTACATGCACAGCAATAACCAGGTTACTGTAGAGTCTGGACTCTGATGCAGCTGGTGGGTAATCGGATTGCTCCTTTGGTTTTCTTGCCATGTTTCTGAGGCAGTGCTGGCATAATGTAACCATAGTAATGATATTTAATACAGCAGCACAGGAACCTTTTTTTTTTGTTTTTTCATTTTTGGTGGAAACATTTGGACGAACTGAACGGCCACTCCATCCTTGCCTTATTGTGCACAACCCTGAATTAAAAAAAACAATCTTCTGTTCATCTGTGTCTTATTTAGACTAATTCAGTTTGGGCTTTACATTCATCTATATTGCATTACACTACAAGTTAACATCTGTTGGGACTGTTGGCTCTATGGTAAGTTTTATTGTTCCCGTTTGCTTTGGTAGAAAATCCTATTAGATACCATGTTAAAGGTGCAGTGTGTAAGATTTGGTGACATCTAGAGGTGAAGTTGCGTGTCGTATTCATCCCCACACCCTTCTGAGCGTGCAGGAGAACTATGGTAGACTCCAGTTGTCATTAAACCTCAGAAGATGGTCAGTATGTCCACTCTGGGCTACTGTAAATACATGGCGGCCTCCGTAGAGAGGACCCACTCCTCAGGTAAACATACATTAATGGGCTAATTTAAAGGTACAGTGTGTAAGAGTTGGTGACGTCAAGTGGTGAAGTTGCATGTTATATCCTTCACCTCACCCTCACCCTTCTGAGCATGCAGGAGAACCTATGGTAGCCTTCCGTTGTCTTTAAAACTAATAGATGTGTTAGTATGTGACAAAATGACTAAAATCGTACACACTGCACCTTTAAGCATGAGAAATAGTTTTCTTCAGCAGTGTACCTGATCTCCCTGTTGTGAAAATCTGATATGTCTTGACTGATATAAATGCACCTATAGCTATATGAAAAGGGAATACACGTATTATATATTCCCCATTAAAGGCTGGAGACAATGATAGGAACCACCAGGAAATCCTCCACATCACAGTGCCCATTGATTCCTGCATGAGTCACAACACCATGGGCTGTGAAGAATGTAGAAGGCATCTGTTTTAATGATTCCAGGATATGACTGGAGTTAATGAAGTCTTTTCCATGGGGACTTACCTTTGACCCCACTCTCAATGCTTCTCATCCCCTTTCCATTTTACAGTCCCAGTCACTCTGGATGCCTGTTGGTTTGTTGACTTTTCTTTCTTCTCATTGTTTTTCCAGGAAGTGGTGAAAGCTGCAGGCATGTGTGTGTGTCTCTCTCCGTCTTGTGTGTGTGTGTATGTCTCAAAATTACAGTTTTCAAGCTCTGGCACCAGCCCTGTGGAGCCTGTCTTTTTTCTTTAGTTATCCTGTGGTACATTACAAGATGGTGGAAATCTCTCCATATAAGCGGTTACAATATTATCTACCACATTTCTGAAAACATGGCGTGCAGGCTTGTTTACCGTTTGATTTGACCTGTCATAATATTGTTGTGCATCAGGTTTCAAAGCAATTAAGCGAGGCCATCTTCTCTTGAAGGAAGAACAAATGAAACGCTCTAAAGTCTCTGCTCTGCAGACTGGGGGTATTGCACCACTGTGGGCCACAGTTGCCACAGAAAAGGGGCCGATCATTCCCAGAGGAGGCACCGGCAAACTGTTTGCTGGAGAGAAACATGAATGTAAGCTTAACATGAGAGAACCCGGGCAGAGGGCCAAGAGCAACGCTATGCTGTGCAGGACGTTATAAAGTTGGAGCAACAGCTGATGTCTCGGACCGTGATGTTGTGCTGGTTCCCAACTCTGTATCCAGACATCCCTGTCAAAGTTATCCTGGGAATTGGCACACTCAAACCACCAGGGACGGCAATGAGAATAGTTGCAGAGCTAGACATGGGGCAAAAGAGTCCGAAGGACTAAATCAAAGCTTATAAAAACATGGAAAGTTGTGAGTCTGCAGTGAAAGATGCTCGATCTCTGGGACCTATAACAAGCAGGGGAAACAAAACAGAGATACAGATCTGCATTCCTCTCTAGGTAGACTTGCAGAATGAGCGATATCAAATCACTGCTTTGCTATTTAAAGAATGAGTGACTGAAAAAAGACCGAAAATCAGATGTTTTTCCCAATAAAGGAATTCGGATATTAACTCTGTTTTACATACCCATAGAAAGTGTTTCTGTAATTTCCCCCTTTGGGACCAACAGATTATTTAGGACTCCAAAGGGAACAGCCCTCCAGCAACTCAGCTTTGAAGACAGTATAGAGATTCAGGTACTCCAGTAATGAGTACCTATATTAACATGACCATGTGTCTTATGGTTCAGCGTAATCAGTGCTTCAGAATGTGTGCAGTGACACTAAAGCATAATGGATTTCACAGTAAACCCGGAGTTTAAAGTATGAAGAAGCAACTTTAATTTTATGGTGTTTACCTCCAGTTTAAATGACCTTTAACAAGCGTTTGTCCATGTTTTACACACAGTGCCCTCCAGTTTTACTGGGTCATACTAATTGGCTGCGTGAAGTTCCTTCATTTCAGTGTTAATTCCTTGTCATTGATTTTGGATCCAGCGTTGTTGGTCATTTGTCAGCCCCACATTGATCTTAAATGGACGGACAACTGTGGGGGATTTTCCAGCTTAGCAGTGGAATGTTTGTGAGGCCAAAGCAATGGCTTCATTTCAGCATGTCAGATTAGCAAATGCCAAAAAGAAAAGATGGCACCATTAAAGCTTGGTAGAGTAACTTAAGGGATGTTACCAAGTTGACTTTGCACTTGGTGGGAAAGTTCGCGTCTCTCCCGTCACCCGCATTCGCTAACCCACCACCAACACCAACAACAACAACAATGGCGGATAACTTGTAGTCCAATGTGTCCCGGAGCAGAGGTTCTACCTCGTGGTCGGTCCACACAAACGTCTCCTTTCATGCTTGCGCATTCTTTTCCGCCACCGTCATCGAATCCTTCTTCTTCTCCTTCCTCTACCCTTTTCCTTTTGTGTTTGTTTACATCTTAAGAGTTTAGTACGCATGCTCCCTGTCTTCCATTCTGTTTTTGGAGTCTTTCTCGGACAATGTTACAGCGCCTCTCAGGCCTGGAGGCTATACTGCAGCGCTCCCAGTCGTTCTCATGTATGCTGTGTGGACGCAGCAGAGCCTGATTTATTGTTCCCTGAGGTTCTTAAAGAGGAGTTTCTGCAAAATTGCAAAGGCTTTTTCACATCCTCTCATACACATCTGTCTTCTTCTTTGCTGAGAATATTACTGGAGGCTAAATCTCGCTACAGTAGACTTAGATAATTGCCAGCCCTCCCATACGTGCTCAGCAGTACGGTCAGTTAGTACCATAACAGGTAGTGAATATTCAAATATTTAATGCTTTAATTGCCCCTTTAATGTGATGACATGCATGCCTGATTATCAAATGAATATCATTATTCTGTCATTCAATTTCTCTTGACTCTGTTCTGATGTTTTGTTAAATTTGTTTATAGTGAACCCTGTGAACATAAGAGAGCAGAAAGCGATATGGTGCCATCACAAATCCTTGGCCAGTAGAGTTAATGCTTGCCTTTGGCAGTTTTGTTGCAAACTGTCTGTAATTGCACGTCATTATCCAAAGAATCACAAGTAAGCTTCTTTCTCGACGACAATAATTAGATGCTTTGAACCGGTCAGCCAATAGCGAAATGGGGGAAAGGCACATCCAGAGTCTCTCTGTTTTGATTGACGTGTGCCTGTCATTGTTGTCTCAACAAGTGAGGGTGTTTTCTGGTGTGTGTTTTTCCACATTATCCAGAGAGCCTCATGTGCAAGAGTTCAAGAGCTGCCCAAACTGCTAAACGGGTAATCCCGTAATTAAAGTTGAAATTTGAATTTCTCCAGGTAGGTAATCGTGTCTTCACATGGCAAGAGCAGCGTGCGAGTAACATAAAAGAAATAGGTGAAAGGGACTAAAGAGGTGGTGAAGGGTGAGCAGGCTCTGTCAGCTTCCCACCACTGTTGTGTTGTTTACAAAGAACAACTGGATGGCGTGTTAGCCAGACCCTCGCTTTTAGTCAACAAATTCCTGCAAGATTAGGCAACAGGCCACTTCTTCTGCCCAGCACATCTTACATAGCATGACAAACATTCCATGACAAATAGAGCTGAGGCTCCAGACATCTCGTTTTCCATGCTTGTGCCAAACTGGGAGGTGGGTAACTTGAAGGAGAGGAGTTTCTCATACTTTTAAAGGTGTAGGATTTTGGTCCTTTTTGTCACTTTCAAAAAGATTACAAAACAATTACATACTCACATTTTCATGAATTTATAATCACGTAAATGTTTAAATTTTTTTTACATGGGGGGGGGGGGTAGCCCTCTCTGTGGAGGCCACCATGTTTTTAAAGGAGTAAAAGTGGACATATTAAACATCTTTTGAGTTTTAATGACAACTGGAGGACCCTGCATGCTCGGAAATCTTACACACTGCACATTTAAACATTAAGCTGCTTCTTGTAATGTTTGCTGGACGGAGGCCGTCTGTGTTTTTAACCTGCTTTTACAGTAAGTAGTGGAGGAGGATATAGCCATACAATTAGTTAAAGATTTGAAAATGCCATTTCAGCTGGGGCTGAGGGGGGAGTGGAGCTGGACTC
>JAFBJT010111910.1:0-15360 GCA_016785325.1 Chascanopsetta lugubris | reverse complement strand
TACTGTGAGAGTGGGAGAGAGAGAGGGGGGTAGGGATTGGAGGGTTGTCCCTGGACGGCAGTGACAGTCTATCTCCATGGCTCATCTAGTGCCTGTGACCCCTGGCCACCTTTTCATGGGACCAACATGGTTCTCTTCCTGTCAGTAAAGTTAATATCTGCTCCCCAAGGGCCTGGACGCTAAAGTAAAGTGCCCAGGCTGCCGCAGACTGAGATAACGGGCTCCTCCAGCATGTTTGCTACACCTCAATCTAAACTGGGGTCAAAGGTTGTTAACTTTGCTTCACTGAATGAGCCATACAGTGTGGTCTGTGCATGTACATTTTTTTAATAGTGATTAAGCCAATCTTTGTTCTGATTAGATGAATGCAAAGAGTTAATTCTTTGGAGCTAATAGAGCCAGACCTGTGTGTGCACCATGAGATGGTAGGGTCAGGGTTACTTTACATATCGGTAATGATAATATACTCAGCAGTAGCCCTCTCTAACATAATGGAAACATATACATCATTTATTCAAATAAGAATAAAGAGACATTTGATTACTTGTTACGTCGACCGATTAAGTTTTTCATCATCCTTCCAAATATATGTCTTGAGTTTTACTCAAACCATTACCCAGTTTATTGGGAGGTTGGTAGGCGACCAATGCCATTGTCTCATTTATAATCAAACAGGCCAAGTAAAGATACATACATTGAATGAATCTACCTGTTAATCAATCAGAACTCTCTTGAGTCAATGTAAGTTTTTGTGCTGGATGACACTGCCCAATTATGTAATATACAAAGTTGGGGTTGCTGCAATCAACATGTATTGAATTGAATTGAATTGATTTGAATTGAAATACTTTATTTAATCCCTTGGGAAATTCAGCATTTGTAGCCGTTTTCATGCCAGCGGCCAATACGAGAAGATTAATTCTGAAACTGTCAAGTCATCGTTGAATATTCACTCAGAATCCCAACCTACTCACCGACTAACATCCTCAGTCATCCGTATTAAATAAAGGTTTTCATATACTAACACAAGGTTGTCATATATGTAAGCTGTGCATACCACAATAAGGTATAAGAATAATATGTTTATTATTGTTATGTAAAAGTTTTATTTGTGTAAATGCTCTTTGCCTTTAAAACCCTGTGGAGCCATTGTTAGTATAACATTGTAAATTATTCCATGCTGTTTACATGGCTCATAAACTTCAGCCTTAAACTGTAAGCTGCCATTTTTCTCTCTTGGCCACAGGGATTGTAAATATTTGCTTGTAGTTAAGTCAAATCTCAGATCACCACAATTCTATGCCTCGATTCATAATTAGAGGTGAGCCGACGTCGTTAACCCCCCCTGTCTGTGCTGCCTTCAGATTTGCGTGTGTTTCCTGAACGATACGTCGTGTGTGTGAGCTGTCCCAAGGATGCCTCAGCGTACCATGGAAACTCGAGCCTGGCCCTGGTGAGTACTGTTTATGCTCATCCATTTCCTCTTCCAGTCCCCTGGCAGAGTCTTGCATTGGTTGGTGAGACATTATAGGGAGATGGTACTAAATTGTGGTCTCACTTAATGTATGTATGCGCTGATCCTCTCCATCAGTCAATCAAATTGTGTTTGTATAGCCCAGATTCACAAATAGCAATTTGTCTCACAGGGCTTCACAGGGTGAGTGGGTGGGTAACATTCTCTGCCCAGAGACCCTCAGCAAGAGTAAGGAAAAACTACCAGGAAAAAAAAAAACCTTTTAACAGGGGGAACAAATATGTAGAAACCTCAGGGAGAGTCACATGTCGAGGGATCCACTCCCAGGACGGACAAACGTGCGATGGATGTCACAAGTGTAAAACAGGTGGCCCGTGGGCCACATATGGCCCGCCATGTGATTTTATGTGGCCCACAAGAGCTTAGATTGTCTAAAAAAGTCCAAAGCATACATCGCCCATGAACTCATGCCACTTTGTATGTGTTCAGTAATTTGTTCAGTGTGTTTGCAGGTTTTACAGTGTGTTTACATTTTGACATGTCTGTAAATGCATCGTACAATATTTGCAACTCGAATGAATAACAATCAAATATGAAGACAGTTATTTCACAATATGTTAAGTAGAGAGTACATTCATTCCAACACTTATAACCGGCCTTTTGAGAGCCCCCTGTGGGGAAATTAGTCTGACATCCCGTTCTATGAGTCTTGGAGGGTGTGGTGGTGGGCGGGTAGTGCCATGGGTAAGGGCGGATGATGAAGTGTTGGGTGGAGTGAAGCAGGAGACAAAGCTGCAGCGTCATCCTCAGTCTGCCAATTCACCCCAGTTGTTTCTTTTGTTGTCCTCAAACTGTTGCAAACCTCAATGTTTTGAGTAAACAGACAACAGAGCCAAGGGTAAAAGAAAGCCATGATACTTCTCGAAGTTTCTCACACTGTACCCCTTCTAGAACAATATTGCAGGGAAATGTAAAATCCCAACTGTTTTCCTACTTTTATGCGAGATCATTGTGGCCATGTAGTTGATGTTGACATTGTCAGAACATACTATTCGTGATATATAAAATTACGATTCTCCTGACCCTTTCACCACGTTGGTGTGACTTTTAACATTCAGTATACCCCCATATACAATATATTACCTCCTGTTATATGTCAGATCACTCATGGTTCATGTAACCTACAACAGCACTCTATCACGCAGTTATATGGACATTGCTTGGGGTTTGAATCCCAAACTCTCAGGGGCATTCTGGGAAATCGTAGTGGAGCCTCTCACCCTGGCGCTCACATCAAGGACAGACACAGGACTCTCCCATCTCATCCCATGATCAGTGACCCACTGTTTTTCTATGGGCTTTTTGCTATTGTTTCCCTTTGAAATGTCTCTGCACTCTCCACAGTTTGGCGTCCAATGAAAGCAACGATTGTAATATTTTTAGTGGAGCGACGCAGTCGTCAGTGAAAAGTTCAGATTGTGTAACCGATTTTCCAGTTCAAGGAGGCCTTGCTGTCGATTGCGTTCCTCTCCTCAGGATGTGGTTCTCTGGGCTCATACAGTACATGCACTGGGAATTGGAGGGTGGGAGTCCTGCGGTGGAGCTCTCACTCGCCCGGGCCTGGAGCGTGGTTTGTAAGGGAAAGATACCAGACAGAGAGGCTGAAGCTTTTCACATGACAAAAACAATTATTTGTTTATTTTCCCCAGCTCTCCTCTGATTTGTCAGACAGGGATTTTTCTTTTCTTCCCCATTCTAATGTTACCGAAAAAGTCCCAAATTGAAATGCAAAAACGTGCATGCAAGTGAGTCAGAGCTGATGCAAGACGAATTAATGTTGCTGTCTAAAAATGATGGACTTTTTGGAGTTCAATGTCAAGTTTGGTCATATGTTAATAAAAGGGCTCTTTTATTCCTCAGCTCTTGACAGTGCGAGCATGCCTGTCCCGAAAACACGCTTCCCTGTGTTTGTGGAGGTTTGGGTTTAGTTGTTCCCATTTAGTTGGTGTGACTTGTTGAACAAAAACCTCTAACCGCAGTGGAAATGCACACTCATCAAATAGACACTTCTCATGAGGTCAAGAGGTCATGTTTCGGGAGGATGAAGGTGACATCATTTCTGGCCTTTAGTCCTGTTAAATTCAATGTCTCCCTCCCACGTGAGGAAGCTGTGTGTTCCTTCTTTGCTGTTTGTTGTTATTAGTCATATTTTCAGCTGTGGTTTGGTAAGGAGAGGCAATGGGAAGGTTTAGTCATTTTCACCAGGCAATGGAGGATGGAAGCTCGTGATGTTGGCTCTTTAAGTCTACGATGCTACAAGTCAGTAACAAAAACCCATGTATTTGTGATGAGACGTGTGCAGTGTGTACGATTTGGTGACACCTAGTGGTTAAATTGCATGCTGTATCAATCACCTCACCCTCACTCTTCCGAGCATGTAGGAGAACCTATGTTAGACTTCAGTTTGTCGTTTAAACTCAAAAGGTGTTTAGTATGTCCACTCTACTCCTGTGAAAACATGGCGGCCCCTGTAGAAAAGACCCACTCTTATATAACATACACTGATTGGCTCATTTAGGGGCAATGTCAAAAAAATAATGCATTGAGGTATGTACTAAAATCTTACACACCGCACCTTTAAAATCTTTTGACTTTTAATGCTAGCTGATGGCTACTACCGGTTCTCCGACACATTTTTGAGGGCTGAAACATACAAACTTCATCATTAAATGTCACTAAATGTGACACACTGCACCTTTAAACAGCATTAAGATCCTTTAAAGGAGGATACAACTGCCAATGCTCACAATAACCAACCGTATTGCCCGAATTGGTCATTTTATTTGAAGCGTGGAGCCAAAGTTCATGTGTAACACTTGGGTGAAATAATCTCCATTACTAAAGGAAGAGATAGAATCTACAGTAGTTATACTGGTATCTTTATAAGCTCATAACCATCTGAATGTGTGGAGTGTTTTTGTAATGACTCTCGAATGCCTCGACGTTTGAGTCCTCCTGTAGTCAGAATGGACTCACTAAACACAGTTTAATGAGAAATCCAATCTAAAAACCATAGGTTCTCCTAGATATTTGGAAGTGAATGGTGAGGGGTGACTTCACCACTAGATGTCACTCCATCCTTCACATTGTACCTTAATCAAAGACGTCCTGTAAATCACTTTTCAGCACCATATTCAATTTGTCATGTGGTTCCACCATTTATCTTTCGTCTTCACGCCAGTCCCTCTAGCGAGCAAATCTTTCTGGCGTTCCTTGTGGAAACTGCTCTTATAATCATACACAGTTGATATTCCAAGAAATACTTTTGGCCGAGATGCAGGAGCAAATTGCTTGTGTTTCCTTCTTCATAAATTGTTGTTTGATCCATGTCAGACAAAACAACTTTTTCACAATAGCTCCTTCGTTTTCGCACAACTTGTTCTGCTTTCTATCCCGTTTTTTTTTATGTCTATGTTCTCCAATTTGTTCGTTTATACTTCCTGGTCAAGATCTAACCATACCACACCGCTAGTGGCTGTTTCATGCACTGGCTAGCAGCAAGACTTTTGGCGGTGCTGCCGTGGAAATGATCCCCTCTACAGCAGAAGGCTCTTCCTCAAGTTTCAACCATTGTTGAGGCTGTTCACCGGTGTTGCTGTTTATGAGGAATTCATATAAACAGTGGTGCTCGCTATGATTCAGTTAACCACCTCCAATGTTTTCTTTGTTTCGACCATATGAAGATTCATATCACGGTTCTGACTGACAGGACTGCACAGTTGTTGAGTAAAATTAATCCTTAGATCCATCACAACTGCCTGGCCACACCAGCAGTCTGTTATTCGATCTATTGGAAAACAAACATCGGCCCGATGTTCTCGATCCGTTACGACCTAGAAACCCCGTACAGACAGTTGCTCTGCGGAGGTCGGCCCGTTTAAACATCATCACGTGACAGGAGAAGCAAACTTTGATGATTCATGCTCTTTATGAAAAACTTATTGTGAGTCAGCCGCAACTGTGAGGAGGGCAGCATGGGAAGGAAGAGCTAGTGTTTGGGACTGCGGCCGTTGTTTTCTAGTCAGGCACAGAGTGGGCAGCTGAGGGGTGAGGGGCATGCTGGGCTGCAGAAGTTTGGATCAAAGGCAGAGCAGATGTGTCTCCAGCCCCCCCTCCCTCCTCTGAGCTCTGGACAGGCCTGTGTGTTTACTCATGACCTCAGCACGCCTCTGTTCTTCACAGCTCTCAGCAGCTAGCAGCAGAGCTTTCCCAAGCGTCCGCGGATCGCCTCTGCGCCAAATACACGCACTCAATCCGCTGCAGGACGCGATCACGTCCGCGCCGTCCGACCCGTCTGTAGCTGCCGCCTCTCATTTGCACGAACAGAGTCAAAACATCTAACAGCTCGTCTTAATCCTTACGCGTGGGCGGATCCAAAAACTTCACCATCATTGTTCGAGGATGAGAACCGTTCTTTATTTTCGACGAAGTATGTGCCCGTGCATGTTTGTTGACTCTGTCGCTCCGAACGATGCGGTGAACTTAGACAAACAGGGCACGGTTCCTCTGTGGGAGCAGGGTGGGTGGAGGGCAGGCTGTGGAATTTGTGGACTCATTTCACGAACATCTCTGCAGGAGGTGTTTCTGTCCCGACAGCTCAACAGAGCTCTTTCTCGGTGCATGTCAGAGGGGCTTGTTCTGTGAAACGTTGCAGCGGAAAGAATAATTCAATTTTTCAATCCCTTGGTGAGATTGGAGAATCATTTCAAGTGGTATGAAATCATTACTCTCTGAGAGATGATTGAGTAAGTGGTGGTCTGAGATTGTGTATTACTGGTTTTCTGTGTTTAGCTGAGATCTAAAGTCATTAGTATTAGCAGTAATCCTTGAATAAACAACCCGTCATCTGCTCTGACAGCAAATGTGATTTGATGGTTGATTAGAGCCTCCAGGGCGGATATGCCATCGTATTTTCTTCCCAGGAGTTTTCCTGTGTGAACGTTACAGTGGAGGTAGGATTTACTGACATCTAGTGGCTGAGCTGAATAGCCCTCACCACACCATTCCCTTCCAGCCATGCAGGACACATCCTGTGGCAGTCAAAAACATTCTGTCGTCAAACTGGCTAAGAGATCTGTTTTTGCCTCATTTCATAAACTCTTGATTTAAAGGAGCAGTGTGTAAGATTTGGTGACATCTTGAGGTGAAGTTGCATGTTGTATCCATCACCTCACCCTCACCCTTCTGAGCACGCAGGAGAACCTATGATAGTTTTCAGTAGTTATTGAAACTCAAAAAGATATATAGCATGTCCACTCTGTGCTACTGTAAAAACATGGCGCCCCCTGTAGAAAGGACCCGCTCTTCATGTAAATATACATTAATAGGCTTATTTAAGGGTAATGGGGAAAAAATACATTTAGGCGATTATAAATTCATGAAAATGTCAGTATCTAATTGTTTTGTAATATTTTTTAGCAGGGAAGAAAATCTTACACACTGCACCTTTAAAGGACTTTTATGTCCTTTTCACCACCAGATCATAGCCAATAAATAAAGATGTATTAAAAAGTGACAAAACAATCTGGTGCTTGTTGTCCCATACTGTTTAACAGCATTGAAGAATTAGCAAGGCTCAGATCATGTGGTCAGTGTCATCAGAGCTGTCCTCCCAGCACTGTCTCCTCCACCTGGCTGCAAGCAGCAGTCCCAATGGGGTGTGGTGAGGTGGCGTTTTGCAACAGATAAACGGCTTCCACTTTTAAATCGGACTTAACGTTTGCACAGTCTCCATGACGAGTTGAGAAAGGTCTCTGACCTCTTGGGCTTTATTTTTTTAAATCCTTACGAAAGCCATTGTACAAACTGAAAACGAGAGAGTCACCCGACCATTCAGCTTTGGTCCAGGTTCCTAAAAAAGACTGAATGTCTTCACCACCAGACATGTTATTGTTCTGTACAGATGAATGACTGAGGGTATTTATGCAGCTTATACGTGACAAATCTCTGCTGTTTGTCAATCAAGGTTGGGAAACTAAATACAGTGAGCAGTGCCTTTAAATACTTGGAGAATTTTGGCTCTCCTTTGCAGCAGCAGATTATTTTAGTCCGCTCAGACTGTCTCTATCGCCGCACGACTTTCAAGTGCAGCTGCACGAAAAGATAACAACACAATCTTCCTATCTGCTCCACTCTTATCAGTGAGGGCTGAGAAGGAACTGTTTCTTCCCCTGTATTTATGGAGTCTGTTGCCGGTTATCTTTTGAAGTGATTTCCAGGGGTCTTTCAGAGTCGGGGAGAGCTACGGGTTTCTGTCCCGGGATCCTTTTAAACCAAATGAGTCATTCTCTCTGCCCGCCTTTGCCCTTTTGCCAGGCTTATCTCGTTAATCTGACTTCCAGATGTGCCGTATTGTTGCAGCTCCTGTTGCAGAGCCGCGTTGTTGTTGTTTTTTGTGTGTTTCTTTTGGAATTGCTCTTCGCCGGCGTTGCATCACAAGAAGTGTTTTGCAGCTTCGTGTGGGGGTGGGCAGACTGGCTGGCGGTGGAGGTGTAGGGGTTAAATCCCTGTGGCTAAGGGAGAGGAGGTGGTGGTGGCGGAGAGAGGCTCTTGAATACCACCATCTTTCCCTAAAGGGGAGTTTGTATCTTTCTGCAAAGATTGGGCCACCTCTGTTCCCACAATACTTTGCTTCAACCGATAATTACCATGTTGTCGCTCTTTAGCTCGACTCTTCAAACTCTCTCAAGTACCTGATAAAAATAGATCTTTTTTTTTTCTTACCAAAGGACCACCACAGATAATAATTCATGCACCCTCTCTCTCTCTTTTTTCAGATGTTTTCTGTCGTTTAGCCAAGTACATCCAGCCTCTTCCTCTCCTCTCTTCATGCTTGTTACTCTCCTCTCCTCTGTTCTTTCACTCTCTCGTCCCCTCTTTTGAAGTCGTGCCGACAGGAACAGAAAGGAGCTCCACTTTCCCAGAGAACCTCCCATCGGCCTCTTGTTGATTTTTCTTTCAAGTTCATTTCAAACGGCATTTATTCATATCAAACGGACAAGAATACATATCAAGGCATTACAATGCAAATGACGGCACCCACATCTTTCACAGAGATGTTGTTGTTGGGGGCGGGGGGGGGGGGGGGGGGGGGGGGGGGGGGGGGGGGGGGGGGGGGGGGGGGGGGTTAGTGGGTGTGTGAGCGCACAGGCAGAGGGCAACACTGTATATGTGTCACTGTCCCATTTCCAACATCCTGGACGAGCTGTCGTGGAGACGGGAGCTCGACCCACACTCTGCAACGACTCCACACACAAAGGGCAGCTTGTGGAGAACTTCCTGTGTGTGGATTCTTGTGTTTGTGGGCTTGTTGGAGTCTGTGAAGGTCAGACCCCATGACTCTGGGGGTACCTCTTCTTTTGTTGCCCCCCCACCCCCCACCCTTTCTCTTTTTCAGTCTGCAGTGTCTTGTTCCTCCTTTCTTGTCATCCCCGCCTCCTTTGCGTTAGCCCAGCCCTCTGTATTCAATCCCCACCCTCCATATTTGTCCACTACACCACAGAGCCCAATGAAGCTGCGAGGCCTTGACACCCAGAGCAAAGCCACAATGCCCCTGCTCGCCCCCACACTACTCGGGTGAGCAACTCCCTCCTCCGTATGTTGTCGCCTGTTCCATGTGCAAAAGAAAGGCAGATATATTGATTTTTTTTTTCTTCGCCACTGAAACGGGTGGATGCCAGAGCTCACCACATTGGCTTCCCCTGTCTTAAAGCGCACATTGATCATTTTACCAACCAGTTTATGGAATAGTAATGATCTGAAAAATGGCTGATATTAAATAAACATGGTGGCTACGACCTCAAATTTTCCGAGATTAAGCTTCTGTCTGGTTGTATTTTCCCACTGCAGTTGTCTGTGGAGTTCTTCAGCCTTCCTGGGGGCTTGGCTCGGCTTGTCGGAAGCTGGTTGTCATTCTGTTCACTTTGATTCAGAAATGTCTGAATGAAATATCTTAATTATTGGGTGGAATGCCACAGAACGTATTAAACACATGCATGATGGTTTAAGGATGACTTTCTTTGACTTGGTTGAACCCTTGAACCCCCCGTCCTGTGGCACCAGCAGGTCAATATTTTCACCCTTAATGTCTCGTTATGATTTGGGACAGGCTAGTGTACAAACTCTCAAAGATTATGAGTCCCTTACTCTTAGGCGACTCCCTGACATTGGTTCAGCCCCTCCTCCTGATGATCTTGAATAACTCATGGCATTGACCAGGTTTTTTTTTAGGTATAACCATAAAAATGTATTGGTCTTAGCCAATATTCAAAAATCAGCTGCATTTCCATCAAAAACATCTGTCGTATTCTAGGATTTATTTAGCCAACAATAGTAAATATCATGCCTCATAAATGTCAGCGTGTTGGTGGATATTGTCACGATGAGCATGCTAGCGTGATTACGCTTTTTAGATTTTCTGTGAGATTACAATTCTGTAATTATTTCCATTTTTTTTGGGATGGATCTTGTTGGAAAACACCAGGCACGTTTATGGACAGCCATGTCGTGCAGCTCCATCTTATCGGAGGTGCTATTGTTGTCCACAGTATTTAGGAAATCCTTCATCCTTTGTTTCTCCGAAACTCCTTCACCAACTCTGTCTTAACACTGACTGTCAAACTGAAGATTCTGCTCGGCAGAGCAGCAGCAGCAGCAGCAGCAGCGTATCTTGTTCTCCCATAAACTCCGAGTGTGTTCGAGGTCAGCTGAGGAAACGACCCGTGGTTAACCTTCATTAGTGGCGTGTTGAGGGCGCACGTTGGAGACATTCAATCTCCCTGCCTGTACTTCATCCACCTCGGAGGTTCCTCTTCATTAGTGGCTCTTTTCCCAGAGTCAACCCTGAAACTCAGGTGTATTCCCTCCCATGAAATAGAATTTTACAACGTAGCACAGAGAGCCACATCGGCATTATGACTGCTCCCCAGGGGCCAGTTTTAATTGTAGAACGAAATGTGATTACTACTAAATATATTGTAAAATAACTGTCTTCATATCTGATGATCATTTATTCAAGTTACAAATGTTGTATATGCATTTACATAAATATGAAAATATAAAAACACACTGTAAACACAATGAATATATTGCTACACATAAAAAAAAGTGACATGTGTAATTCATGCTTTAGACTTATATTTTGAGACAATCATATGCCTTTAAGCTCTCGCGGGCCACATACAATGATCTCGCGGCCACTTTTGGCCACGAGTTTGACACATGCGACACGGTGTCTCATCTGATCGGAGAGTAGGTCTAGCGGAGGTTCACAGCCAGTGCATTCGTCAAGGTTTCTGTACATTTGTGATGCACAACAAAACAACCCACCGGCCCCTGGGGCTCTTTCAGACAGAGCACAGCAACGCTACGTTCCTGTGACGATCGCTCGTGTCCAATAGAAACGAAGCTTCCAGGAAAGCAGGCGATGCTCAGTGGAGGAAAGGTTGATGGTGCGCGAGTTCCCTCCAATTACGTGAGACAAGTTTACATTTCTCTCAAAAGCTCGGGAGGAAATCGTGTTCACACGTTTTGAGTTCAGTAGATATGTCAGGTGTGTTTGAATAGTCCTGTCAGGAAAAACCTTTCAGTAAAAAAACCCAATGCTCCGCATTCTTTGGTCTGAATCCAGTGAAAATTGCCTCGTCTGTTTGACAAGAGTGTCCGTGACCTGATCATGACCCATCCACAGTAATCACTAAACTCCAGCGGCGTGTGTTTACCTGAAGTCTGCTGTTTTTATTCAGTCTGTAATAAGGCCTCATTTCAGCCTCCTCGGTAAATGCTGTTCCTCTACTAATCATAGATAATCACCGGTTTATATTTTCGCTCCTTTATCTGACGTGCCTGCTCTCACACGAGCTTCAGAGACACATGTAAAGCAACACAAAGCAAAAATATTCCAGCGTGTCATCCGATTGATACGAAAGCATCAACGCTAATGAACCTGGAACCCTGCACGCGGTTGCCGACTCCAAACAATGCAACGTCTTCCACCCATTTGTTTACATTTAATCACGGCACTCTAGGTGCTTGATACTTTACGATCACGTTTTTCCGTTACCAAGCCGTACGTTGCTCTGTGATCATCCGAATCCGTCTTTAATCGCTGTTTTAACTTGTCGACGTGGCTTCAACCGTTCAGTAATTCCGCCTCAGGCTGTGAGCATCACTCCGAGCCTTGGAAAGGAACTCTGAAACTTGCGTCACAAGGCGGCGATTATGATCTGAGGTGCTTGAGGTGGTTTCTTTGGCCGGTAACAAGTGGGGGACTTACTCTTTGTGCCAGCTGGGCGTTACTCGGTGTCTCTGAGGCCATTGTAGCAAAACCGAATTCTAATGAGCACAATTAGGGAGTGACGAGAGGCAGTTAAGGACAAATGTACATAAACTGTGTTTTGTCTTCAATACGCTATGATTTTACTGCAGCAACAGTGATTGTTAGTCAGTGTCCCACGATGCCAGATGATGACAGCAGTCTGTGTGGATCCAAACCTTTCTAAGGGATGCCAGGAATAATATTTTCTGTTTACACCAATTCTGTTTGTCCTCTCTAGACTGAGCCGGGTGAACAAAGCAGATCAGAGTATTTTTCCAGAGCGGGAGAAACCCAAGAGCCTTTAAACAGCCCCACAAAAACAAAGAGGACGGTGCTTCAAAAGATGTAAGAATGATCTAATGCAGAACTTTCCAGTCGCAGCAGTCAGAGAGGACATTCGAGTATCTTCTCACATCCTCTCATCCTTTGGACTTTTTCAGAGCCAAACAAGCTGGTGTCCAGCAGCCGCTCGCTGCCTCCAGCGTGGGGGCGCCACAAATGGAGCAGAGCGCCCATCCCATAGAACAAACAGGGGGCCCCGAAGATGCGGGATGGAGCCAGAAAGAGAGCAGCTATGGACAGGAAGTGCGCTCGGAGGCAGATGACGAGACGCCGCACCTCGGCACCTCCGCTGAGGCCGAATCTCAGGCTGCTTCAACTCAAACTCGGGGCCCGATCCAGGAACGGCAGACTGACAATAATCCCCCAGACAACAAAAACTCAAGTGGAGCCTCAGCAGTTTCCTGGCAAGGAGGAATCAGTCATGAGACCGACAAGAGGCGCAAGCTTAGCCATGACGGGGAAGACCCTCGCCCACAGAGGGCCAAGAGGACGTGCCTTGGAGGACCTCCAGCCGCAACGCTAACTCGCACTGTCGAGCGCTGCGCGCAAAAAACATCCAGGCACGACCCTCTTCCTCCGCCGCCCCTTCCTCCGGTCCAAGCCGAGGCAGAGTCCAAGGCTTTCCCAGTCTCCGAGTGCACGAAAACCACACTGGAAGTAGAGCTGCTTACGCCAGGGAAACGCGCCCAGAGGCTCCCCCTCACAAGCAATAACACGGCACAGACAAACCAAAACAGGCTGGCCACAAGTCTGAGGGGCCTATCTGTCAAGCCTGCATCCTCGGGCTCCTCTATTAGTTCCAGATCCGCGCTCGGAGAGGAAGGGAATGAAAATGTGCCCAGAACCTCGAGATTACGACGACTGAAGAGGTCCTGAGGGGGAAGGGGGGCGGAGGGGCCCTGGGGGGGAAGGGGGGGGGGGGGGGGGGGGGGGGGACTACAGAAAAGAAGCCTGACGCCACAAAGATAGAGATGATACAGTGTCGGGCTACATGTTTACCGTGGTGCAGTCTCCTCAGATGACTCGCGTTTGTACATGTGTCACGTTTTACTATGATATCCGTTCTTTCCACATGTGCTCGACAGACACACACACACACACACACACACACACACACACACACGCACACGCACGCACAGAGATGGAATTTTGGACACATTATGGCAATTGATACATGAGTGTCTGGGCCATGCTTTGTCAAATAGTTGAAACAGACGTTGCCTCCACCCATAAGTAGCGGTGGTCAACAGAGGCTCGCAAACGAAAGTCAAAAACCTTTAATTGGAGTTTAGATTTGGTTTTTGTGTAAAAGATTGGGGATTTCAGACAGGCAGGAGCCGGGCAGTACGTCACGGCTCACAGTCTCGAACACAACTGGCTCCTACGTGTCTGAAACGTGTCCAGCTTCCCCCGCCGAAGCTCTGTTGTGATGGATGGCTATTTCCACTTTGATTTCATCACTCACTCCTCAATAAACGTCTCGTTGTGTAGTCCCATCTCACTCATGTGCAGTTTGCCCGATGCTTTAGCACCTGAAAGCTTGTATAGTTTTTTTATTTTTATTTTTTTTAGATGTGAGGATTTTCTGCACATTATAGTCGGGGCATTGGAAGCATTGCTGGTTTTTATATGAGACGATGCTGAGTGATGATTGAGTCGCCCTTGTCCTTCACTGAACAGAGGCCCTCAGTCACCATGGCTCTATACTGTCACCGGGATCCTTGTTCACTTTGATTTTAATCTTATACGTAAGTGATTTTATTTGTGGAATAGACACAAACCTTAATATTTGAAGATCGGTTCATCGTTTGACTGTTTTGTTCACGCTCATTTCCTGTCCTCGGGCCCTTCCTTTATCTGGTCGGCCATTAGCTTTGATTAGCTTGCACCTCGCTGGTAGTATGTTGACAGGCTGAAGTGGGCAACTTAACAGCTTTGTCCATTTCATACATATTGTATGCTTCACGTTTCGTACACCTGAGATGAAACTTTGACAGTTGATATGACTTCATGCTCCTGATGTTGGCAGTTAATGCGACTTGACCTCAAGGTTCAAGCTCAGGGTGGAAACTGTGTCAGACTGTTTGTAAACCAAGTCCTAAATGCATTGTCTGTTGTCTGTTATCTGAAAATTCTTGTTCTTTTAATTTACACAATTGATCTCTTGTGTCACGTTAATGTAATTGCCCTTTCTTAAGAATTCTAATAAGCTTTTTAAGTTGGTGTTCATCATAACAAACAGCAATCTCTCTAATAAACCACTGCGTCTCGGCTCACGTTCTATCAGTATCAGTGACTGTTGCCTGAGTCACTTCCAGAAGCCAATTCTGCTCTTATTGTGAAACTGACCCTAATGTTCTCAGTCACTCTGTAAAGGTGCTGATAATCGCCTGCCGCGCCTCTAATCCTTTTAAACTGATTGTGTAGAAGAGCCTTAAAAATCAGTTCAACTCCACCAGTAGGCGTCTCGAGGCCTCGCGGCTTCAAAGGGCTTGAAAGGTTTTAGTTAAGCTCGTCACTTAAAACGACGAACAAGGATAACATTGTGTGGGGATCATGAGGACCGTGGGTATTTCTGTCCCCAGGATTGACTTTAATACGAGGATGGCTTGCGACAATGACATTAGCTGTAAACACATTTAGATGCAGACCTCGCTAAGTTTGCAACGCGTTGCTGGCGTCAGTTCCCACGACCGACGCACGAGAAGAATTCTTTGTATGCTTAGACATTGCTCTGCTCGCTGTAGTAAGACGACTATTTCTCTTGTCATACATAATATTTAATAATGTGACAATTAGATATGACTCAATAAGATGATACATGTTTGTCTTTAATAGCCTCATTCTTAAAAAGAATAAAATTGTTGTGATAAAATATAGTTGCTCTGTCTCCATCGGCGCCGTATGAACCACATCAGGACGGAGATGAGCGTGATGCCCCAACAATGAAGACGGAGCTGAGGAACACAAGGTAATCTGGAGGTAAAAAGGTGATCCAGAAATGGAATAGAACAGAAAAATCCAGCAACAGACTGAATGAAGTAAGGGGTACAAAATCAGCTTAAAAGGTCATATTATAGTAAGGGGTCCGAAATGGCCTAAAAAGGTCAGGTTATAGTAAGGGGTCCGAAATGGCCTAAAACGGTCAGATTATAGTAAGGGGTCCGAA
>JAFBJT010111908.1:1679-13898 GCA_016785325.1 Chascanopsetta lugubris | reverse complement strand
ATATATATATATATATATACACACGTGTGAAAAACATGTTCCAAGATAATATAAACATAATAGGCATCCTGATCAGATTTGACATCATTATGCCCTTTATGTATTTTTATGATATATTCATCAATGTTAAATGTTGCCTTTATGTGTTTCATAAGAGGGTTTATGGCTTTGTTGAACAATCACCAATACATGTTCTTGTCCCAAGGCAATTCTAAAGATATCCCTGACACATATCAGCATTGGAACATTTTCAATCCCAAATCTCCTACTCCTAATCCATATTTGTTTTTTGGTAAACTGATTTAGTCACAAACTGATCTCTGCATTTGTTTTTTGACTGCCCTTCAGAAAATTTGAATTTCCCTGTCTGTAGAGCTACTTTGACATTTCTGTGTGGCCTTTGTCAGTGTCTGTGTGAATTGAAGTGATGTCAGGAGCTAGTTAGGAGGTTGTCTGCTAACATCACCGTGAGTGCTGTTGCACCGCTTCAGAGCTTTAATGAGGATGATTCATACCCAGATCGGGTGCTGCTCTCCATGTTTCCTCCCCAAGGAGCGCGGCCGTACGACGGCATGTGGGGGAATAAGGACGCGCAGGAGCGAGGTCTCGGGTCGACTTTGTAGCCAGAGGATCATTTGAGGTTGTCAGCGGGATGAGTCTGTAGCTCGCAGCCAAACAGGAGGCGAAGGTTGTGACAGAGGTGTAAGCAGAATGTAGAGATTCCTTGAGGTCTCCTGCCATGCACGAGGAGATGTTTTAACAAAACACATCTTCCCTCAGTGCTTTTCACATCCGATTAGACTGTAAGCGTAACGTTATGTCTGTGTGTTGCAGGCGGGAGGGGAGAGACATGTTCATTTGAAATGTTTTTTTTTCACTCACACAGGGACAATCTGCTGAACGTGCACACAGCCAGGCATCCTGGGAAACCACTGGCAGGACTCCGGATCCTGGACGTGGGCTGTGGAGGGGGCCTGCTCTCAGAGGTAAAGGGCATGAGCTGCAGACACAGGGGGAAGAAAGACATGTCGACAGGAGTATCTTCTTCCCTCCTACACAATCTATCCAATTGTTTCAATTGCTACCCTTCATGTCAGGGTCAGCCCTTTCCACTCCCACAGTCTGTTCAACAGTCGCTTGCATTGCAGTGCCAGTCTGTCCACATACACACCAGCGCGCCAAAAATACATCTGTACGTCAGGCCGGGCTCTCGTTGTCTTTTGATGTGACTGGTTTCAGTGTGGTGGATCAGACAGTTGGTCGTTTACAGTTGTTTATGTGTTTGTTAGCGTTGATAGCTGCACGCCGACGACACCCCGTCTGTCTCTGCGCTCGTTTGAACCGAGGACATACCAGCTGCGCTTTGTGACTTGGAAAGACAAAATCAGGTCCTGTGTTTACGCCGCTCTGTCACCCAGGCTGTCGTGTGCAGACACACAAACACAACCCCCCCCCCTAAAAGTGTCAGAGGTTAAGATCTAAACTGTGGTTGTGTCTCGGGGTGTGTTGTCAGTGCAAGTCGTCCCTTCAGAAGGGATATGGGATGATGGGGTTTATATTTAGTGTCCACAAGAGGGCACTGCGAGTCACTCAGCCACCTGTCATGTTTATTCTGACGAGCAGTTAAATGAAATCTGTTTGTGCAATTAATACATTTTTTTTAAAGAATATATTTTATTTACAAGCTGTTAAAAGCTGTAAAAGATTCCACCACCATTGTTTTTATTAAAGGACCAGTGTGTGAGATTTTGCTGGAATTATTTTCATTCGGTAAGAGTGAATTGAAATTGACAAGACAGTGTTAAATAAAGCTGACTGCCAGGTAACACTGTATAATACCCATAGATGCAACTGCATCCATCCCAGTAAAATTCACTACATCCTGATTTAGATTTAGAATTAGACCAAATTGCATACACTTCTAAACAGTTTAATGCCTGTGGGCAATAGTGTTTGTAAATGACTAGAAGTCCTTGCATGTTTATTTTGAAGTGGAATCGATCTGGTAGTGATTGCTCACGTCCCCTCAGCCTCTAGGTCGCCTGGGAGCTGATGTGGTGGGTATAGACCCTGTGGAGGACAGCATCTCCACTGCTCGGCTGCATGCATCCTACGACCCGGACACCCGAGACTCGGTGTCCTATCAGGCCTGCACCCTGGAGGAGATCTCAGCGGACATGGGGGAGGAGGAGGAGCAGGGAGCGGGTCGGTTCGATGCCGTGGTAGCATCGGAGGTGGTGGAGCATCTGGCCGACCTGGAAACATTCGCCTTTTGCTGCAGCCACGTGCTGAAGGTTTGTGTGTGTGTGTGTGTGTGTGTGTGCTGGTGCTTGCATGATTGTCTGTATGTGTGTGTTCATCTGAGCGTACGTGACTGCACATGTGCTGATTCCATGAGGTTTGTTGTGTTTACATCTGTCGTGCATCCCTGGGAATAGTTTAGTATCATGTGCTTTGATTGAGCTTTGACGAGATTAGGTGAAACAAGTCCGTGCATCAATACTGTGGCCGGACTATCATAATCCTCTTGGTCAGTGGGTCAGAGTGTTAAGACGGGAAACAAGCAGCCTAATCTTCACTTAATTCTGCTGCACTTGGATTTGGAACAACTGGACCTCTCTCTCTCTCTCTCTCTCTCTCTCTCTCTCTCTCTCTCTCTAACTGCTCATTTCTAGTTTAGCTCCAAAGTACAGACGTGTAGTGTGTCCTTTAGCTTCAGGACACTTTTTAGCTTAGAGGCTTTATTGTGAACTCATCTATTGTCTGTACATATTCAATAGAAAAATACTAGCTGCACTCTGACTCTATTATTCCCTCGCTCCTGACCGGGGTTGAACTCCCGGTCTCGTGCGCTGTCCACTAAAAGCGCCAAATCCACTCTATAAATATCCTCTGGTAGCAGTGTCCCTTACATGTGAGGAGGATTCCTGCAGGGATGCTCATTCTGCCGCACTAATGCATTATAGAAAAAGAAAACCAATCAAACTGCAAGTCCCCCTCACGGTCTTCTCTCTCCCGTGCATGCAGCCGGGCGGTTCACTCTTCATCACCACTATTAATAAAACCTACCTGTCGTACGCACTGGGAATTGTCGTAGCCGAGCAGCTGCTGCGCATTGTTCCCAGAGGGACGCACGACTGGGAGAAGTTCATCAGCCCGGTGGATCTGGAGCGCCTCCTGGAGTCCAGTGAGTCCCTCTGATTTTACATGGGGGAAGATCACATGCACAAATCCGCCTTCAAATTCACTCGATTGTGATTTTTACTTTGACCTCAAATAAATTACACACGTTCATGTATTTAAGTTGATTTTTCTGTTTATACAAACAAGCGATTACCTCTCATTACTCTTTAAAATTTGGGGAGATCTAGTGGCAAAGTTGTATCCTTCACCTCACCCTCACCCATCTGAGCATGTAGGAAAACTTATGGTAGCACCCAGTTGTCATTAAAACTCAAAAGATGTCCAGCATGTCCACTCTGGGCTACTGAAAAAACATGGCGGCCCCCCCATACAGAGGACCCGCTCCTCTATGTAAAACATTAATACATGAACTCATTTAAGAGTAATGTACGTGAAATCGTACACACACATTTAAAGACAAACTCTGCCTCTGAAAGGAGCTGCTGTTAGATGAATTGCAAACACTGTTAAGTATAGAAAATGGGGTAAAATGGTTTTCCATTGTTTTCATTCATGTCTCCTCTCTCTGCTCATCCGTTACCAGATGGTTTGTCGGTGCAGTCAGTGCGAGGAATGCTGTACAACCCAGTAACAGGAGCCTGGAGCTGGACAAACAGCACGGCCATAAACTATGCCCTCCACGCTGTCAAACTGAGGGACGACCCCCGGCCGGATCCAGCGGAGGAGAGCACCCCCCACGCAGACCAGCACAGCTCAGAGACACACAGCTGAGCGCCGAGACTCAATAACAAGTCAGAAGTAAATTGATACCTTGTGTGGGGTTGTAACTGCATGGAGGCCAAAGGCTGTGATGCAGCACAGGAAGCAACGCCCATATAAGGAAATGGACAAACAACCTTGAGATATAATTAGAGATGCGACGCAGTCCGCTGATTTGCTCTCAGACAGCATCACACTATCAGCTTTCATTTGAGTTGTACGTTACGTGTGTGTGTGAGTAGTGATATGCAAGATTGCATCCCCCTACAACCTCCACATTTATTCTTGCTGAATCGGCTCAGTATTTAATCTTGAATATTTTGTGCCATGCTCCTGAGGTACATATGCTATTAAAATGTGTCTCTGATGCGCAAACAGTGGAGAATCAGATTCATCAAACGACATGGTCATTGAATGGTGGGTTTAAGGCTGTGGGCTGGAAGTAATATTTATAGACGCGAAAGCCTTCATAAGTAGCGTCCCCACATGAGAGGGGACGGTCACCTCCTCACGGGATAGTGATGGGTCTCGTGTGGAAGGATTATGTAACACACATCATGCCCATGGCAGAGAGGAAGTGGTGCTCACAGAGGGTAAATAAGCTGTTTCCATCCACCCATATGGAAATGTAATATAATTACAGTGTATATTAACATGTGTCCCTATATCCAGAGTGATATTGCCTCATATGAGGATGTAATGTTAGAGCAATATACTCTTTGATTACCGTATTCTGAATTTTAAGACAAGTTCATGACATACCGGAATTTCTGACCTGAGGTCGCGGGTTTGACTCCCCCCCCCCCCCACTCTGTGCTGAGTTGTCCTTGGGTGAGATAATGAACCATACATTGTCCCAGGTACTCATAGATACAGAGTGCTGCAAATGCATGTTGTAATTGTTTATAAATACACAATCTCCATGTACCCCTCCCCTCACATACAGGAGAACCTATGGCAGCCATACGTTATTATTTAACAAGGTTTTTAGTCTGTCTATCCCGGGCCACAATATAAACATGATTGTGCAATATGGCGGCCTCCATGAAGAGGACCTGCTCCTGATTTAAATATTTAAAGAGCTCATTCCAGGTTGATAAAAAAGTTCATGATATTTCACAAATATTTATTTGTATTATTTATTATTTATATTTCTAACAACTGAAAAATCAACAAAATCTTACTCAATGCAACTTTAAATGGACCCTCAAAGGTCACAGTAGTGCAGCAGCGGTAGATTGTTATTCCCACTGTGCTTCGCCTCCACGCAATAATTAAGCCGCGGGGGCGCGCATCTTGCTGTCAGTATCCATGGCTGCAGCACGGACTCAGGCTCGTGCACGTCTCAGTGCTTCGCGGTGTCTGTCTGCACTAAGCCGGGCTCCTGTCGCGGGACCAGGCCAAACCTCGCACTGCTGACGGGAGGTGTGAGCTGCACCTGTCCGAGCGCCACCACAAATCTGCTTTTCCTCCAGAGTGGTGGTGAAGCGGACACGTCCCGGTATGATCCTCACACCGAGCGTCAGGGTCAGGACACCTGCTGCTGCTGCTGCTGCTGCTGCTGCTACTGCTGCTACTGCTGCTACTGCTGCTGCTGCTCCACGGAACCATGAGTCTCCTGCTATACTTCAGAAGTTGCTCCAAAGTAAGTTGATCACACCTTGCTTGTGTCTGATGGTTGCAGCCATACGTTTAGTAGCACCTTGTTTATGTTTTAAGTTGTTGTTGTTGTTGTCTCGTAGTACTATTGTGAGACAGGTGATATCAGGGGCGGATTAAGGATTTGTCTAAATGGGGTCAGGTGAGGGCTTCAAGATTCCTCTCAAAGGAATTAGTCATAGTGGTTTAGTATTTTATGTCCAACAACCAACGGTTGCTTATGCGGCAAAGTGCTCATTTAGGCCATTTCATTATTCCTTATTAATTACATTTTAATCTATTTGATCCAAAGCCACTCATCACTGTTCCTTGTAAAGGCGTGTTGTGTTTCTATTTCAAAAAAAATAGCAATAGGACTAAATTATGTTGATAAAATAAAGAATTCTCTAGTAGTAGTATTAAAGGTACAGTGTGTAGCATTTACTGACATATAATGGTGAAGTTACAGGCAGTTGACTGCTTGTCACCACATGTATCCAATAGTGACATATAGGAGATCGTAAAAGCCTTCAATGGTGTGTTTGTTTATTCTGGAATACCATTAAAACATGGTGGTCCAACATGGCGGCCTCCATAGAGAGGATCTGCTCCTGCTGTGAGTATAAAGGGCTCATTTCAAATGAAAACTGTTTATAGTTTCAGGTAATTACACACCCATGACAACATCAGTATGACTTTTTAATATTTCATATCTGCCAGTAGAAATCAAAGTTGTATCACATAAATCTTACTCACTGGACCTTTAATTCTTCATGTTTCTAGTGCATTGGTGGGACAGCGGGGTTGTTGAGGGCCAATCCGGTTATCTCACCCCTGGATCTGCCTCTGGGTTCAGGAAATTCAAGAATTCCCTGGATTTGTAAATACTAATAATCTGACATGAGGATGTTGATGAGTGGAGATATGTTGTCAGGTTGTGCTGTTGACATGAAACTGTGTTGGTCTCCCTGTGATGTAAAGGGGGCTCGTCAGGGCGGGGTGGTTTGACACCAGAGACAATAGGCCGGTTTTATCAAGCTCCCAGGGGTAAATACATAAACACCGGAAGTTCTACCTATCCGTCCAAAACAATAAAAGCATCAAACTAAAAAAAAATAGTAATTCTCCCCGTTTTAAGATCCCATTCACCAAATGTAAACAACCCGAAAGCATGAAGTATCATAACACAATGTCCACTCACCAGCACTGTAATATAAGAAGTGCTTTAATTGAATATGAATAATTGACCAAATTTTACCCCCTGGAGTACGTGTCTTCATAAGAATAAGTAATATTATGTATTCTTAATCATGTTTCACTCTTAACTTTGAATGAATGCATTGTTCAGCTGAATATTATCTTAGTTAGCATGTCAGTGGGCTCAGATTAATTATGATAGATGGTAAATATATAAAAACAGAATGACAGTTTTACAACCAACTTTTCAGTATTTACTTTGAAATTTAACAATGTACAACAATGTAAACTCATTATTAAACTATTATTATCATGATAATGATGATGATGATTACTAGTGTTATTACCCAACATAAAAACAGCTGATCAAACGAACATTTAATTTGAAAAGGCTGACCGGATGTCAGGTTACAGTGCTTCCCCCGCTCTTGACGCCGCTCAGGAAAACCCGCAAAGGAAAGGAAGCAGGGTGGCATCTGACTGAGCATCACTCGGGGGACAGAGGGAGTCGAAATGTCGGACCCTGCCGGCTCCGTGGAGGACCAATAGCCGCCATGCCGTGGACTGAACGCCGGGCGTTTGGATGAGGCCGAGCGGGGAGCGCAGCTGGGAGGACGTGGGGCGGCTGTAACCGGGGGGAAGGGGAAGATGTACTGGGCTGCTGGCTTCGGCTCCTCCCGGCCGTGTGTGGTCGAACTCGGGCGGAACCACAGCCTTCCCATCGGGCTGTGCGCCTCCGAGCAGCAGCCCTCTTTGTATGGCTACATCATTGCCTTCCCTCTGCAGGACTACGGGGGCATCATGTCGGTTCTGGGCTCGGACTCCTGGTGGAAGAAGACCCTGTACATCACCGGGGGGGCTCTGCTGGCCGCCGCTGCCTATCTGCTGCACGAGCTGCTCGCCATCAGGTAGGTCACGTGTTTGTTTATCACAGCCACTTCCCCGCATCTCGTGCCACTGATCACACCTGCTGGCTGAGAGTACGTGGCACAAGTGGGGGGTGGGAGGGGGGGGGGGGGGGGGGCTGCCATTAGATTGAATGGAGGCACAGGGGGGCAGGCGCGTCTGCGTGGGGTGTCACGTCCCCACAGATCTCGCGGTGGTTGCTGGGGTTTCGCTCCCCTGTTTTCCTCCTTCCAAGGACGCGGGTGTAGGAGGGGGAGAGAGAGAGTGAGAGAGAAAATAATGTAATAAATAAAAGTCACGCGTCCGCTCATGTGCCAGCTCTGTGCGCACCTGAGCGCGTCAAAGCGCAGCGCAGAGCACAGCGACCTTTAAAGGTGCAGTGTGTAAGATGTCGGTCTTTTTTGTTGTCACTTATTGGTAGGAAAAAATATGACAAAAAACAATTACATTCTGGCATTTTCATAATCACCTAAATATATTATTCTTTCCCATTACCCTTAAATGAGCCCATTCATACATGAGGAATGGGTCCTTGGGGGGCCTCCATGTTTTTTTGTTTTTTTTTACAGTAGCCCAGAGTGGACATGTTAAACATCCTTTATGTTTTAATGACAACTGGAGGTTACCATATATTCTCCTACATGCTCAGAAGGGTGAGGTGATGGACACAACATGTAACTTCACCACTAGATGTCACCAAATCTTACACACTGCACCTTTAATGTGTGTGCATAGCAGCTGCTCAAAGATAACACAAGCACAGCAGGAGTAGAGGGGGGGGGGGGGGGGGGGGGGGGTGTTGAGATGTGAGATCAGACCTGAGATGGGAGAGTGATTATCTGGACTATTGTTAGAGATTTGTGTGTGTGTGTGTGTGTGTGAGGATTATTTTGGGCGGGTCATCATTACATCCTGTCACAGTGGCCGGGTAGTTCCTGCCCCTCCCTCCTCCCTCCCTCCTCATAATCTGAGTAACCTCGGATGCTGCTGCTGCTGCTGCTGCTGCTGCTGCTGATCACGTGCGGCAGACTGAGGCCGTGCCCACAGCCTGCCGGCATCATCTGTTCGTGCCATGTGATGTGTTGTTGGCACTGCAGCTCCTGCCATGCACACACACACACAGAGCACTGCTCGGCCAGCTGTAAGGAATCCTCCACGTAGGAGGGTCCTGTAAATACAAGTGGAGGGGGTTTCAGCACCACAGTGAAGTGGACAGCGGCACAGAGGGAGGGATGGAGCAGCCACAGCACCTGTGTGTGTTATTGGTTTCAGCAGCATGGCTGCAGACACTGACCTGAAGCTGCTCCAGTGTGACACAACCTCACGTGGTCTGTTTATATTGCAATTTCCCACTTTTAAAGACAACTCAGTGCGTTAACAGAACAGGTTTCATCCACCCATTCACACACATTCATGTCAGCATAAGCAGCTTTAGCTAAGGGAGAAGCAAGTTTTTTTAATTTATTTATTTATTTATTTTTACAAAGCACAGGGTTCAATCCCAGCCTCCTCGACAGTGTCTAAGATACTGAGCCCTGCAATGCTCCTCAGCACGTGATAGAGACAGTGATGCACCTGGATGCACTATAGGAATGTGAATGGATCAATAGCAAAACTGTAATTTAATGTAATGTAATGTAATGGCCCTTTAGTCATCCAGACTTGTTTACATGTACCTGACAGATACAGACCTTCCTTTACACCAATCACACTCTATTCACAGAGCATTCATTCTCTGCAAACTATATATATTCATAGCAGCCATGTTGTTTGGTGGTTGTTTTTGCTACACAATTTATATAATTGAAACTTAAATGGACACAATGACCACAGACATAGTTAAATTCACCAGATTGGAATGGGGAATTTCTTTTTTGGAGGCGTCTGCACCAAACAAACCAGACACATATTTTATTTGTTTTTTCATCAAGGTCAAAAAATATTCTCAAATAAAAATATTGAAAATACTCCATTGCATAATGTTAAAGAAAAAAAAACTATCCCTGGATGTGCACCTTAATCTAGATTCTCACCAGAAGGCAATGGCTTCTTCCTTTGGTTTAAGGCCCCGCCCCTCCACTTAATGTCACTGAAATCTGCCAAGTAGTTTAATCTTAATCCTGTTGATAAACAAATGAATACCCTGACATGAGGTCACCAGTATAGTGAGTTCCTATATATATATTATTCATAAATACTAATATATAGCCTAAATCAGATCAGAGCAGTATTGGCCAGTGCTTAAAGAGCAGCTGAATGAAACAGACAGGAGGATGCACTGTATCTATCAGTCTGGGAGATGATGCTAATGCTGGTTTGTCCTTTTCAATAACTCATGGAGAGGAAGGCAGCAGTGACCTCAGTGGTTAAACTGCATTTCCTCTTAATCCATCACACAGGCTTAGTGTTAAAACAGTGTCAATCTGTGGAATTGTGTTTGTGCTGTGTTGTAACACACAGTGTGACTGTAGCTGGAGGCGATGTCCAGCAGAAGAGGTGCAATGACCCATTAAGACATCCATCTTAATCCTTAATGGAGGTTCTTGATCCCACTTACATCAGTTGGCACAGTGATACAGTATCACAGTCTAATACACACAGTTTAACTCTGAGATACCTCCGCTTCCTTCAGCCGAAAGGAAAAGTACCATTTAAGGGTATAGCATGCGGGGTATGTAGTTGTTTATTAGCGTAACAGTGAAACCTGACTCCTCCCCCATTGCCCAACAATACCAGGAGAAGCCAACCAGAACTTAATCTCTTGAAAAATGGCACCTACACACCAACATAATAAGAAAATGAGAAAATGAAAAGCTGTAGGTTGGTGGAGTGTTAAAACAAGCAGCTCAGGTACACAGGGGCCCGGAACAGTGGCCATTACCTCTTTTCTACGAGTTCCTCTGGGCCTCCCCTCACAGTCCTTGAACGCTAAATTGGGGTCAGGTAAAATACACGGCCTGTTTTTAAATAGCACACAAACATTCATACAGCCGTGCATGTCTGTGCAGCACTGTGTAACAAAGTGGGAATGTATGTAAACCATGAGTATGCGTCCTCATCCACCTGTGCTCTGTGTGTAGGAAGGAGCAGGAGCTGGACTCTAAAGACGCCATCATCCTCCACCAGTTCTCCAGGCCAAAGAACGGCGTGCCCAGCCTCTCACCCTTCTGCCTCAAGATAGAGACGTACCTGCGCATGGTGGATCTGCCCTACCAGGTGAGACGCAGCAGCAGAGATGACCCCGATGATGTCATCAATGACATCACAGCCTTGGCTGCACGAAACAAACAAACAAACAAAGTCTATATCAAAAATAAGGATACGCAGTGTGCACTGTTGGTGAGTTTTTAGCTCCAAGTAATAGTGGGAAATTCCGCTCATGTGGTACAGTGATGGTCAATAGTGGTAAAGGTAAATAGACCTAACTGTGCTAACCAAAACATAGCATTTATAGGTGACATCATTGTTTTGGATGCATGAGAGTATCATGGGCATGACATCATTGGAGTTTTTGAAAATACACACTTTTAGGTGTTTGCAAAATGTGTTTTTCTGACTTCAAATGCAGTTTTTGTGTGGATAAGAGTTTTTTTGTGTTGAGAGTTGTGATGACGGGGTTTGAGCCTGTAGCCTTTCACACACTCTAGTCATACACACAGATGTCAGCAATAATTTGCGATAATTCAAAAATTCATCAACAGGAAATGAAATCAGAGTTTTTTGCTTACGTGCTAATTCTCCTTTTTGTACAGAACTCGAACAGATTCCATTCAGATCCTAATGTGAACTTTCCTCCGTCCTCAGAACTACTTCGATGGGAAGCTGTCACCACAGGGTAAGATGCCATGGATCGAGTACAACCACCAGCAGATGTCGGGGTCGGAGTTCATCGTGGACTTCCTGGAGGAGAAGCTGGGCGTCAACCTCAACAAGAACCTCTCCCCACACGAGAGAGCTGTGTCCAGGGCCATCACCAAGATGGTAGAGGAGCATCTCTACTGGTGAGTGACTGGGACGTTGTTGTTGTTGTTGTTGTTGCCATGGTTCAGTCACCAGTGGAATAAAGGGGTTAGAAATGAACGTTTTACACCAGACGATAACACGAGACATCCCATAACAGCTCTGCAGCAGACAGAGATTTTTGGAATACCTGAATTTAATATAAAAAAACATGAAGACTAATATGAACATATAATAAATATATAAAAAGTATGATCTATACAGTGTTCTCTATCTGCACCGTCACCCTTTTATCAGCTTTGTTCCACTGCAGTGACTCACTCCAGCACCTCTGGGTGCTGCTAGGAAATGGTTTGCTCACCACCCCTCCCACACCCAGACTCCTTCAGTGTTTTCCATTACCTAAAACCTCTGCCTATCTTTTTCTACACCTCTCTCTCTCTCACACACACACACACACACACACACACATAGTGTCACACACACACAATACACACTGATGTAACGCTGTCGTTGTTGTATCTAATACCCCACAATCAGACCATTTAAAGGTTCTAACCGCCTGTAAAGGGAGATCATATAGAATCTCAAGCCTTTGCAAAGCAGAAGAGGTCA
>JAFBJT010111907.1:13797-24025 GCA_016785325.1 Chascanopsetta lugubris | reverse complement strand
GATGTGAAAACAACATCACTTTATAATCAATAATTATCGAATCCTTTGTGTCAGGAAAACAATTTAACATTCGGCACGAAAAATGAAAAAGAGTATTTGAAAATGAAAGAGTTTTGTTTTGTGGACAATAGCAGCCCATTTAAATAAATACAAACAGTTCCCTTTTACTCTGAAATACAGCAACATTTCAAAAGCAAATTGGACTGGAAACAAATGGGGGAAGTTTTCTAAAGCGGGGCTTTTATTTTGAAGGCTAAGAAAGTGAAGGGGGCGGGTCACTGTGAATGGAGGGGAGCGGACGCAACTGTGCTGCCTCGCATGTAAACATCAAGCATGGCAGAATCACACACACAGGAAGCGGACGCATTTCAAAATAAAAGCATATTTTGGCACATTTTGGCTTCTTGTATAAAACGGTGCAGCTCGTGATCGACTCGGCGCGGCAACATTGAACAACCGTGAAGCTGTGAGGCGCGTTTTCTCTGATTTGACGAGTGAACGACAAACAACCAAAACTTTTCTTCTTCTTCTTCTTCTTCTTCTTCTTCTTCTTCTTCTTCTTCTTCTTCTTCTGTTTCTGAATATTTGGATTTCGAGTGCGAGTCCCACCGAGAGGATGACAGCCGGGTCTCGGCTCGTCAGAGATCGAGAGTGAATTGTGATAACGCCTGATCTGTCAGAGCCGCGGAGGAAACATGCTGAGACGTCATTAATGATGGATGAATTCAGAGGATACATCTTCCTCCTCCTCCTCCTCCTCCTCAGGAACCAGGAGAGAAAGGAGAGGCGGATGATGGACACGTGGATCATACATAATATTTACTCTAATTACGGAGAAGACGGATGAAAACGAAGTGGCACAATCAATATGAGGGGAGACTTAAAACTCATATGGTGTCATTTACTGCTGCGGATCAATGATGATGATGATTGTGATGAAGGAGGAGACGGAGCGACTTTCATTCGATGGATGATTTGATTTGGAGCTGAAAAGAGGAGGGATCGATGAGAGGGGGATCAAAGGGCAGAGAAAATGAAATGAAAATACTATTTAGCTCTTTGTCGTGCTCCTCCCTCTTTTCACAGTGAGAACCCCCCCCCCCCCCCCCCCCCCCCCCCCCCCCCCCCCCCCCCCCCCCCCTCAATCCCTTCTATTCAGATCGTACTTTATGCGCCGTGGTGACTCAAAGGCCTTTAAAGGTGCAGTGTGTACGGTTTCCTGATTGGTCTCTGTTCTTTTTTTTGTCTTTCGTGTCGTTTGTTTGTTCTTCGGATTCAGTCTCTGTTCGTTTCCTTGTTCCTGTCTGGAAACCACATATTTACACCAACACTTTTTGACTTTCATGACTCAAAAGTAAACAAAGATTTCATGTCAGGTTTTTTAAAACTTTCTGAGCCGTGATGGAAACCCTGTGTATGTCTGAAGCCACCAGACATACACAGGGATTCCAGTCATGTGGAATCCACAACAACACAGCGCTCCCCTGAGTACGAAGCCCCACTGCCACCGAGTCCTTGAGCCTTGCGAATGCAATCTGAATTGAAATGGGGGAGATGGCAAAAAATAAATCAATAGTTCACTTCCTGATGGGAGCGTGAATGTGCGGCAAAAATATTAAACCAGCAGCGGGTCGGAGAACTTCTAAGATGGGAGACAAAGGTCACGAGAGGTCGCACGAATTAAAACATCCCGAAGAGCGAGACGCTTTATTTCGGTGTCCTTGTTTTTTCCCTGTTTTCCATTTTGATCTGTCTTTTTCTTTTACACATTTTTCTTGTTTTTTTCCTGTTTTTCTTGTTGTTTTTCTAGATTTCCTTATGCATTTTCTCCCTATGTGTTTATTTTGTCCAGTTTTTTCCAGTTTCTTCCTGTTGTCCATGACGGAGCAGCTTGTGTCTGTTTTCCTCGCCTCATAAAAAACGACCTGCATCTGCTCCAACCTCCATGTGTTAGTGTTTGCAGAGCCGCCCATGCATGAGCTCAGGGTCAGTGCACACAGCAGATGACTTAAATCACACAATCTGTAACCTGAAAAACCAATGAGAGAGAGAGAGAGAGAGATGGAGAGGAGGGAATAATGAGACTGAAAGATGAAAGGCATCTGACCATGAAAGGAGAAAGAAGAAGATGGTAAAGGATCGCAGAAGAACTGAGGCCAAAACACACGATGATGTGGACGAGCTGGAGAGATGAGAAATGTGCAGCTGAGAAAAAAAAGACTTCAATGAACAAAATAACGAGAGACAATAAAAAGAACAGATACACGAGGAAACACCAAACTCTGCAAATCTCTCATCTGTAATTTCAGCGGGCGGCTTTAATTGGCTCTCGCTGAGCCGCCGCCGCCGCCGCCGCCGCCACCGCCGCCACCACCACCACTCTTCATGCCGCTAACGTCTTTATTATTAGACAGTGTTCAGTTTTATTTGTTTGGAACGTCTGTGACTGTTCGACCTTCAGGATGGAACAAGAATCTGTCAGAGACGACAACGACTCTGTTTTTAACGAGTCAAACAGGAGACGTGGTTCAGGTGCACGAGGGTTTTAAATCAGGTGTTTCAGGCGTGACGCATTTCTTAAAAGGTGGGCGTGGCTTTGTAAATACGTGAAGAATGTGTGCTTTGAAGCAAAATGATAATAATAATAATAATAATAATGGTAAGGGTATAAAGGATTGAAGTACTATTGACATTAATAATAATGATGATGATAACATGTATTATTGAATGAATACTTAAATACATTTTAAATAGCATGCAGTGCAGTGGCCAAACTGCGGTACTGCAACTTGTGTGATAAGTTCTGTGGTGGGACAGCGAACGGCCCGGTTAGAAAAGAACAGAATCAAAGGGAATAAAAAATATCTTCGCTCCTCTGTCGACACCATCAACACCGACGGGGTCGTACCTGCTCTGAGCAGCAGCTGCAGTTTCCCTCTGTCTAACTCCAGACTGAGACCCAGTCCTCCTCCTGCTCCTGCTCCTCCTCCTCCTCCTCCTCCTCCTCCGGCCGCCTGCAGCAGCGTCCCAGAATTCCTCAGGGTTTTGAACTTCAAAGAGACCACCTCTCTGGACGTTGCGCTGGAGCCGGGGCTGAACCTGAAGACCAGAGAGCTGCTGCTGCTGCCGTCGAAGCTCAGCACATCAGAGGCTGCAAAACAAGATGGAAGAAATCCGGATTATACCATTTACAGGATACAACTGTGCACACGTGAATCAAATGGTCTTTTCTGTCTGTGGAACCTCTGTCGTTGACCTCTGCTGCTGGTACGGTGCAAACGTCCGCACCTGGGACGAATCGAGGATGATCTGATCTGATCTGATCGAACGGGAATGGTTTTCGGGTTTTCACCAAGATTTACTTTCAATTCTTCACATTCCTTTTGGCAGAAAGTGAACATACGCAAATCCTATTCATAATTTAAACGCGTGTATAATCACCTGAGAGCATGAATAGTGGTTTTCATGACTATGAGTCATTCATATTTACATCGGGAGCAGGTCCACTCTCTGCAGAGCACCACCATGTTTTTACAGTAGCCTAGAATGGACAAACTGAACAACGAATTTCTTAGTTGAGTTTTTCGTGTTACCATGCAACCGAAAACTGAAGCCAGCTCTCTTATAAACATATGCACATAAATACATACAGGTTTTCATTTTAGTGTCTAAAGTAAGAAAATCAGTAGCAGATGGAGCAGTGAGCTCATTTGTGTTGTGCAAAGTGCAAAGTGGAAAAAACATAACGTGAGGTTGTGCAGAAGTTTCAGTGGCTGGAAACAAGATGGAGTTTGTGTCGGTGTCGCCAGAAAAATCTGCGTAAACACATTAAATACAAAGCAATGAATGTGTTTCCTCACTCAGCGCTGGAAGGTGTCGCTGGTGGGATGAGAATAGAGGCAGGAGACAGAATGGAAACACACACACGTTCACACGCAGTGATAATGAGGTAATGTGTGTGTGTGTGTGTGTGTGTGTGTGTGTGTGCGTGGAACAAACCATGTAAAACCAATTAACACCCGATTAAAGTGATAAGTTTAGAAACAAGACACTCGAGGCACAAACACAGTTTACGATTTGTTCAGTACATCGTTATTTCTCTTAAAGGGGAGATGAAACTAATGAAGTGCGACTGAATCAACAGGACACACACACACACACACACACACACACACACACACACACACACACACTTCTTGAATAAGAAGCCTTTCCGTTTCCAACATATTCACATGCATACGTTTTCCTTTCAGTGTCTTGATTAAATGAATCACTATATTTAAACCTTTACAAGAAACTAATTAGGCAATTTCCTTAAAGTTGTAGATTGGCTCTGATTGGACAGAAATGAATGTTTTAGACAGTGAATAAATCACTTTGACAAATCACAAGCCTTTCAATGTCAAATCAATCGAGCCGCTCCCTCGTTCCTCTGGTTCCACACCACTACAATAACACGTTCCTTCAGTTGTTCCTCTTGCATCACATTTAATAACCTGAATCCATGACGTAACGTATCGTATGTGTCATTAAAAAAAATCCATCTCATCACCGGGACACGTCCTGCGTACGCGACGATCGCAGGTGGGACGTGTTGCCATGGTGACGCAAACGGCTTTGAGACAAGCGTCCGAACCCTGGTTCAGCCCAGTTTTCCACATGGAGTGAAAAGAGGAGTCTTACTGTAAGGACATCCGTAGGTCTCCAGCCGCAGTCCGATCCGCCCGTTGGGATTCCAGTCCAGGGGGATGAGGCGGAGGAAGCGCGCGACGGCCGGCTGCTGCAGCTTGTGCTGGACCACGCTGTCTGCGTTACTGTTTCCTGGAAACCACTGACAACACACAGGACAAGCAAGAGTTTCAACAGACGGAATCTGTCGCTGACTGAGCCGTGAGCAGAGCGTCGGCCTGTGGGGGTCTGACTCCGGGCCGGCGGTCTGATGAGTCGTCGTCCCTCCATCGCTCCCTTCTGCACATTTATCCGAATCACATCCCTCCTTTGAAGTTGACACGCAGGTTAACTGTCTCTCCCGCCGCTGCAGAAAAAGCTTAGACGAATAATTAACTTGTTAATTCCCCTGGAATCATCAGAGAGAGAGAGAGGAGCTGGAGAGAGAGAGAGAGAGAGAGAGAGAGAGAGAGAGAGGGGGGATGATGTGCTGTGTAACCTGTGATAATTGCCTAGTTTGTGTGTTTTTGTTGTGTGTTTTTTGTTTGTAAGTTGGCTATTTTTAAACTGGGCAGCTGAAGAGTTTGTGCTCATGATGAAAATATGCCTAATACCTAATCTTCTTAAAAATGTTACCTTTTCCTAAACGTTGGTATTGACAAAAATAATCGATATCACGAATAGATGTACAGAAAATATTATTACCAAATGTTTCGTTGGGACCATGTCCAATCTACCAACATGGAGAAGTCGGGATAAGAGCAACACTGCGGCCAGCCAACAGGGGGCGCTCAGGTGGTGACATAAATCAGTCTAATATATAAAATGTAAGAAAACTACTTGAACAAACGTAACTTTATTCCATGTGCGATTTGCTAACGTATGAGAGAGAACGTTTGTTAATACTGCTGCCAACCACTAGGGGGCAGCAGAGACGTTTTTTTGGGGGGGAAAAATGTTTTGCCAATAAACATTTTTAACACAAGTAAATGTTTAATTGCTAACAAAAATACATCAGTTAGCCTTTTATTGTTGTTACTGATGTTTCTTTGCGTTAACACATTTTCTCTAACTTTGTTCAAAACAATAAAAGAGTGAGACGAAAAGTAAAACTAAATAATGCCCCCATTACGTCATTGCTCTGAGATAAAAGCCGTGAGACAAAGCGCTAAGCTTCTCTCTCTCTTCGGTCGTTATCCCTGCCGAGGCCTCTAGGTGTCAGATCTTACGCTAGCTTTTCCTCTGACAGATGCTCCGAGCTGCGGGTTTCAGAGGCGCTTTGAAAGCGGGATTGTGCTCGGGTTTATGTCGAGTGTCAGATCAACATGTTCCTCTAAGCTGCAGACGGAGCCGCTCTCCCACTGAACATCCTCAGCGCTGAGATTAGCTGGATTCTCTACATACGAGGGCAACTTCCTGCGTTGGGTGTTTGATGAAAAGCTCGGCTCTGAACGCGGCTTTAAAAGAGTCGACGCTAACCCAAGGTTAATACGCTTCGTTTTTCTGTGTTTGACCTGGATACAAAAAATCTAGATATTTGGGTGTGCGCTCGCCAGTTTTGTGAACTATATATAACTTTATTCCACGTAGAGGTAAACGTTCTATTGATGACTGATACTACGGCCAACCACTAGGGGGCATCAAAGGTGTTTTGTCATCAATTTTTGCAAGAAAAAAATCATTTATAAAAGCTTTTGATGTGTACCTCAAATTTCCATTTTTTTATTTTATTTGGACCATGTCCACATCTACCAACATGGAGAAGGTCAGATATATCTGCTACCCCGAATCCAACCACTAGGGGGCATTAGAGGTTAATATGCTTTGTTTTTCCGTGTCTGACCTTAATATAAAAAATACATTTGGGTTTAGGCTTACCAGTTTTCTTTCTACACACACAAAAAACACAAGTTTGAATATTTCACACACACACACACACACACACACACACACACACACATTGATCTCAGCCCCTGACAGCTCCTGCAGTCTGCACCACACGCAGCGTCTGGGCCAGGAAAAGTGCCGCTCGGCTGCATCTCTGTGTCAGTCAGTGTTTGGGCAACAGGTCCATCCAGTGAGCGGAGCTCTTTCAGCGGCTTCATGAATTATTAACGAGGGGCGGAAGGATTCGCTAAGGACTGTGATTATCTCCGCAGGACACACTCATCCCCACAGGCCACTGAAGCACCGTGTCCACTGTAAACACGGGAGTAATGGAGGACGAGCCGTGATGAACCTGAGCGCTGTTTACATTCACCACCCCCCCCCCCCCCCCCCCCCCCCCCCCCCCCCCCCCCGCCCCCCCCCCCCCCCCAGGTGCTGCTGTTCTGTTTACATTTAAGGTGCTAATACAGCAGGTGTAGACAGACGCTTACACGTTTCCTCCCGCAAGTGTGAACATTTTGTTTATATAGAACAGAATTGAATAGAAATGTTTGAACTCACGTCGGGGATAGCAGCAGTCAGGAAGAATAGCAGACTATTCTGATTTTAAAAATCAAATAAACAAATAAACAAATAATAAAATATGAAATGAAATAACATAAAACAAAATATAATAAAATCATAATGACTAAACATGTGATAAAATATAAAATGTAATAACATAAAACAAAACATGATCACATGAAATGATAATAAATAGAAATATTTTAAAATAAAATAAAACAAAATATGATACAATAAAACAAAATAGAAAAAAAGCTGTCCAAGTAAACAGTAAATAAAGTTAGAGCGAACACATTTTAATCCTATTTGATCTCATCGTATTTGCAGTGAAATTGATCATTTAATGTGTCGTCTCTTGACTGTGTATCTTGGAGTTGTGTTAAACTATTATTGACATTTAAATAAACAATAAATGATTCAGCTTATTAAATTTGCTTGCACATGTTAAATACATTTCCGAGAGAAAGAAATGTGTCATTTTTCATGTATTCATTGTTGTGACACTGTCTTTTGACAGGCATTTTAAAAACCCTCTGGAATAAGAATGTGATTTATTCCCTTGTGGTGGATCTTAACTCAACATGACATCACTTTTCTTCTTTGCCACAGTCTGTTCTTGTCTCTTTTATTAAACTGTCTTCTGACGACAGGATGAATTAGAGGAGGCGGCGCCTTCATCCACATGGAGTAAACAACAGCTTCAGCTCATCGGAGGACATGGGACACTCACCCCGATGCTGTCCTCCTGTCTGTACTGCCTCCAGTTGTGTCCCGAGTCGCTGAACATCAGCAGGTACGACGACAGCCAATCAGAGCTGCCGTAGCGACCCTGCGTGGCCACGGCCGTGATCCTGGTCCGCTCGCCCAGGTCCACCTCCAGCCACTGGTACCGGTCTGAGGTGAGAGGAGACCAACCTCCAGCTCCTGTACAGAGAGAGAGAGAGAGAGGAGAGAGAGAGAGAGAGAGAGAGAGACAGAGAGAGAGACAGAGACAGAGACAATGATATAATAGTCTTCATAATAAAAGGCTGGTTTATTATAGTGGAGGAAGAGCTGAGCCCCTCTAGACGTCACCAAATCGTACATACTGCACCTTTAACGGGTTTTGTCGTCTCCACACCTTGTCTGTCATAATATGAGGAAACTGTATTCCACTCTAATATACACACACACACACACACACACACACACTGCTCAGACACGTATTGGTGAGTGGGTGAGTGGAGACACGCCTGAATGCTGAAGCTGGAATTCGCCACATTTTCTCAGAGGGAAGCAGAGAAGCAGAGAAAGCTCCAAAGGCCGATGACAAACAAGCGTAAACAGCTTTGGAGAATTGTTGAGAGACTTGGCCGAGGTTTGCGTCTCCTTTGAATGTCTCTTTTTTTTATCATTTATGAAGACAAATGGACTCAACAGGCAGCTTGTGTGTGTATGCGTGTGTGTGTGTGTGTGTGTGTGAAACCGGCCATTAGAAAACCTTCTGTGTAACACAACACAGACTCCCTCACATTCCTTCAATTCACTTTCCTCCTTAAAAAAAAAAGTCCTGCGGTGTCTTGGAAAGGCGCCTACTTCTCTGTTTCTGCTCCGAGTTGGAAAATACACAAGTGTTCAAGCAATGACACACTCCGATGGGTTTTAAAGTCTTCAGAGAATGTTCCTCGTTCTGTCTCTATTACAGGAAAATGTTGTGTTGGTACCGACTTAAAGGTCGAGCTGCTCTGTCCCCACAAACACATAAATACAAGCACACACACACACACGCACACGCACACAGTTTTAACCTTGTGGGGCCACTGATTGGCATAAAGCATTCCCTAACTCCTCCCCCTAACCTTAACATATCAAATTGTCTAGATCGAGGGCATGCGCGTCACACACACACACTCACACACACACACTCAGAGAGAGCGAGAGAGAGCAAGAGAGAGAGAGAGAGAGAGAGAGAGAGAGAGAGAGAGCGAGAGAGAGAGAGCATGCGGCAGGAATCGTCCCTGTTCCCTTAAACCAAACCTGCACCCTCATCTTCTTTTAAACCCGACACGAACCCCAAAACCAAGCTTGGACAATTCTACAATTCTCTTAGCAGATGCTGGGTGTCATCTGCACTGCATTGGTAAGAGAGGCTGGTACTGGGGGGGGGGGGGCGAGCACTGAACCTTGAGGCACCCCAGTTGTTAGATCGTGTGGTTTAGTCACCTCTCCCCTCCAGGATCCTGGACACCGACCAGTCAGGGGGCGGATCCACCGATACCGAGCTGAGAGAGTGTGGAGAGGAGGCAGCAGCAGACGGGTCCGACCACGAGGGTACAAAGGGCAAACCACAGCTTTGGCCAATGGCAGTGGTTCGGTTGCTGACAGCAGTGAGTCTCAGTGGAGCGATCCCGCTTCAAACCACATTGATTTGGGTCAAGCGGGTTGTTTTTGGAAAGATACTCAGACGGCTGGTTAAAGGAAAGGAGGAAGTGAGACAGGTCTGTGAGACAGGTCCGTGAGACAGGTCCGTGAGACAGGTCTGTGAGACAGGTCTGTGGTTCTCAGCCCGAGCTGGGCTGCAGGTTCAGCTCAACCTACCCGAGGGATTGGCCCTGACCGAGCCGGACAAAGAATCACAACTGCCAGCGCAAACATCTCACAGGCTGCGACTGGAGTGGATGTTTTACTGCAACAACCAGAACCAGAACCAGAACCAGAACCAGAACCAGAGAGCAGAGCTGCCTTTTTAAACTATTCACAGGAAATCAGACTGGATCCAAACACAGCAAACAAACATCTGTTGTTATCTGACAGAAACCGAAAAGTTAAATATGTGGGAGAGAAACAGTCTTATCCTGATCAGCCAGACCGATTCACGGTTCTGCCTCAGGTTCTGAGCAGAAAGGCTCTGATTGGTCGTTGTTCCTGGGAGGTGGAGATGAGAGGAGGAGTCTATGTGGCTGTCTCATACAAGAACATCAGCAGAGCAGGGCGATCAAATGAATGTTTATTTGGACTCAATGACAAATCCTGGATTATAACTTTGATCACAACAAGCTTCACGCTCCAGTGTCAGGCCCGGATTCCCGCAGAGTGGGCGTGTACCTGGACCACCCAGCAGGAGGCCTGG
>JAFBJT010111907.1:0-11396 GCA_016785325.1 Chascanopsetta lugubris | reverse complement strand
CGGCCGGGAGGACGCGGGGGGGGGGGGGGGGGGTGGCATTATCTACATGTCTCTGATGTTGTTGTACACATTGTGATAAGACATGTCAGCATGTTTTAAGAGTTTGTCTGAGGGCCACATACGGACACAATGATGCTTGATAATTAAACAGGCTTAAAGGTGCAGTGTGTAAGATCTGCTGACCCCTAGAGGTGAGGTCGCATGTTGTATCCATCACCTCAACCCTTCTGAGCCTGCAGGAGAACCTATGGTGGTCCGCCGTTATCGTGAAAACTCAATAGTAACGTGTTCATGCCCTTCTTCTTCCAAAAATACACATTGCATGTGCGGTTTTACTTGGATTTTCACTTTTGATGAGGCGACAGCTGATACTTCAACATTCAACCTCACACCTCAACTAAATGAGTGTGATAGAGATGAAAGTGCACGTAGACTTCCAATCAACTACAGCCTCTGTAGTTTATTATCCTACTTTTCCCCCCATAGGATCTTATTCCACTTTTGAAAATACAGAATGGACCGATGTTGGGATTATCTAGATTAGCACGGTCATTGTAGTTTGCAGTGAATATATATTGTTAGAACTTTAAAAAAAAAGTGTACAATAAGGTCGAATGCGTCTGTATTCCGGAGCTGTGACTTTCAGGACATGTCAGCTTATCGCCGCCTCTTTTCTGTGTAAATTCACAATATTTTCAGCGTTCACTTGATTTATTTATGCGTAGCCACAGGAGCATGTCTTAAGTGTTTTGAATCAAACACTTAAAGTAGCCTATTAGATGGAACAGCTCGGTGTGGGGCCTTCAAACCACTTAGTCTCTCAGTCAATTCCAGTTAAACAAAGGGAAACATTTCCCCGGAAACAAAGATTCAAAGGCACACTCACACGCACGCACCGTCTTATGTAACACCATCTGCAAAACCTCGCGTTGTGTGATCATTTACCAAAAATATAACGTTGGTGAGAAGACGTGGGGTGTAGCAAAGAGAAAAACCTGGCATCGGTACTGACGGGCGCCCGCAGGCGGGTGCAGCGCTCAGACCACAGCTCACTTCCTGTAGCTATGACTCCATGTCCTCTGGGTGTTATCTTGCAAATCTGAAACCAAAGGCCCGATTGTGCTGAGATCTCCACCAGCGCACACGCTAGCCCACACACTTCTTTTGCTCACCGCCGCGCAGTGGAGGCAAATGCATTTTTTCCGTAATGCCCCTGCCACTCGGAAACAACAACGGCGGAAGCCTCCGCGTGCCAGCCGATGTCGACCCTCCGCACCGATCAGCTCTGATTCCCTCTGTGTCGGTCAGACTGTGGAACAACGTGTGTCGCTAATGGCCCTGGAAGGACTAAAAAAAAAAAGAAGGAATTATCATTCGAATAAATTAAAACCATAAACAATGTGTTAACAAAATATTATAATATCAATCATTTTAATTTTGACAGGCCAGACTGAGACGCTGATATCTCAGGTGTTAATCTACTAATAAGTCAACAAAGTAAGAACATTGCTGCTTTACTGCATCGTATCAAGTTGATTCGCAGAGCTTTTATTTTGAAAGAAATAGCATTAGGTCTTTAGATGTGTTTCTGGGTCAGGCGTCATCATCAACTGTCATCTCATGTTTATTCAAACTTGAACTTTTAAATTAAGGGGAAAAAAGAATTAAAATAACTTTTTTCTGTCAGACAATATTATTTGACACAGAATTTTGGAAAAACAAAACAAAAGAAAAACAACTGAGACTGACTTTAATTTTCTTCTAATATTTCAAACAAAGTAAAAATAGATAATTAGAATTGATGGAACACTTGTTATTCACTAAAATACCTTTCAGGAATGTTTTATGAGGAGAAACTATTAGAATATTTAAAACGACGGCACTTCCTAATTAATTAAAATTGTCAGCGATCGTTAAAAAATAACACGCTGGTATGGATAATTAGCGACATCGTCTTCCCTGTTTATCAATCTCTAATTGTTGTTCAGAACATGCAATGTTTAAAAAATAACAGCCTTTGATCCAGTGGCAAAAATCGCATATTAAGTAAATAGTGATTTCTGTGAAATGACATGAATGTATAAATGATTGGTTTCATTACATTATAATCAGGCTTTTATATTCGCTCTACAGAGGCCGGACTGTTCCGTTATGTCTTGACACAAGCACATAATGGACATACTGCACCTTTAATGATAACTGAGGGCTATCATAGGTTCTTCTCCGTTAAAGGTGCAGTGCGTAAAATTTCGCTCATTTTCATCACCTCTAAAATGATTTCAAAACTATCACATACTGACATTTTCATGAATTTACAATCACCTAAATGTTTTATTTGGATCCATTACTCTGGGGAGCGGGTCCTCTCCACAGGGGCCGCCATGTTTTTACAGTAGCCCAGAGTGGACTTACTAAACATCATTCGACTTGTAATGACAACTGGAGTCTAGCACCGGTTCTCCTGCGTGTTCCGAAGGGTGAGGGCGAGGTGATGGATCCAACACGCAACCTCACCTCTAGATGCCGCCAACTGTGACACTCGGCACCTTTAGCTGCTTCCAGCAAACTACTCAAACACTGAGGAAAGCGAGGAATACGTCTGAAGCACTTCCAGGGCATCAGCACGGGACAGTCTAACCTGTGATTGGCTGCAAAGAGAGAGACTGAGGCACAAGATGGATGACAAGCGAGAGAGGGACCGGCACACGATGAGTCTCGCTGTACGTACGCACGGATCATGATCAACGACGGGCCCGGACACGAGGAGGTCGGGCTGCCGGCCGCAGCCGAGGGCGTTCGCTTTCCAAAAAAGAAAAAGACAAACAGCGCTGATGTCCTCTCTCCTACAGCTAAACTGTGGGACGGCCGCTGCGCTTTCCCGCTGTAAATCTATGCGGGACAATATTTCACACAACACAGGATATGACGGCCATAAATAAAACAGTATTAATCATCCCGGCTCCCATTCCAGGAGCCTTCACACATTTATCAGGCTTTTAATATTAACATAGATTAAGGGCATGTCTCACACCTTCACTCACTGTGTGTGAGCGCGAGGAGCTTCAGTGAGAGGCTTCAGCGCCACACAGCTGCATCGACGCAAACACAGGCCTGGGTGGGATCCACGCACGCAGCTTTATAATAGAATATAAAGCATTTGTTTGAAGAGCGGAAACAGTAAATGACAAGATGTTTAGTTCAATCGGCATGTGGGTAAATGCAATTTTGACTGCAGTGTAACTGTAGATGTTCAAATGTAAGATTACAGAGGAGTTGTTTCCACTTCTGATGGCAAAAATGGAATATAATGTAATTGTTATGTTTTTATGAGTGAATAATGACTGGGGAAAAAATATGCAATTGTAAAGTAACTTAAATTTCATTATTGAGATAATCATTTTTTTTAAGGGTGGTAAAAATCACTCAAATTAAGTTATGTATTTTTTAATATTGGTAAGGCGTAAGAAAGTAAAAAAAGAATCAAAAGTTGTACTAAACTAACTAAAATGTGTTCAGCGGACCATCATTCAACATATTCACATTTGGTCACCAGGGGTGACTAAATCCTGCACACTACACCTTTAACCATTCCAATGAGTACACCGTCTTTCTAGATACTATGAAATCAAAGCCTCTACATGGTACAAGGTATATTCAAAAACAGCCCTTCCCCATGATGACGTCATCTCACGTCCTCCAAATGAAAAACAATCACTTCTGCCCTCTGATTCCATTTCACCAGCCAATACACTTCCTCATGTTCCCTCTCCCTCTGTTCCCAAAACAGGTTGTTCAATCACACCTCTGTTCCCTGCCCTGCAGCGGGCACATTCACTTCTATTTAAGCACAGTCACACCAGCTCCTCACACACACACACACACACACACACACACACACACACACTGTGCTGCTCTGAAGCAGCTGGATAGGTTCCGGTGGTATACGTGAACCGCACATACTAATGAGCAGGTTCGAGGATGTGTTTGTGTGTCGCCGCCTTTGTGTCACTGTCATCGCACACTGAGCGTGGAACCAAGGTGTTTGATTCTGAACGGGGGGAAAAAAAAAATCTTCACAGGAACCCGATTCAAATGTCAGAATTTCAACAATAACAAAATCGGAAAAACAAAAAATGTGCTTTCTTTTATAAAGCATTCACATTACGCAACTTTTCATCTGCTCGCCAACACGTCACAGTGAAGCGCTCAAAGGATAAGCTGTTATCTCCGGTTTTTTTTGGCCCGCTCAGAAAAATGCTCTGTTTTAAGGGGGCATGTCGCAGAGCTGCTTTTCCAGCTTTCAATCAACCCCCTCCCTCTCTCCTCTCCCACGTCTGCTTGACCAATTCAGGCTCGAAACACCTGAAGAAGAGCAATTCTTCATCATAGGACCCCTATAACTAATTGTCGGTTTCAGCCCCACCGTTGTTTGCCTTTCCTCTCATGACACATCTCCACGTGAAAAACGTACTAATACGATTGTCTAATTAATGTGACAAGAAACAAATATTCTTTTAGCGAAAACAGCCGACACACATCCCCTCTTCTCCTCTGGTGTAAAGACCCGGCTTGTTTCTCGATAACGCACAAAGAAAACAAACAAAAATCCCAAATCGAGTCGACGCACGTTAATTTTGTTGTCCGCAAAGCGTCTCCCTCTCTCAAAAACAAACACAGGAAGAAAAAAAACTCTGATAATAGGTCATTTTCCCCTCAACTTTTTAATTAATCATTCACCTCGTCTCCGGATATTTTTTTTCTTCCACATGGCAGCAGGAACATGCTCTTTCATGCAAAAATAAATAAATAAATAAACACATAAACAATTGTTTTCTTTTGTTAACGAGATGAAAAAGCTATTACCTTGAATTAAAGGCACAGCCATGTTTTCGCTCATCCTCGCTTCCGCTGAGGACGTGGCGATGTTTTAAAGCAGTGACCTTCCTCTCCCATTCTCTTTGCAAGATTACAGATAAAGACATGTACATATATCAACGCAGAGAAAATAACAACAAAGCAGCTAATATGTAAAGTAGTTCACTTCTTCTGATGTAAGAAGAATGGAAATGCACTCCTGCCATGTCTTTTAAAATGCATTGTGCAATGAACGCATTGAATGCAATTATACACCTTTGCTCTCTGTAGGCACAATGCCGCCTTCACAGTAGCTTCTGCAAGACATCCACCCGGAGCCTCCTCGCGGCTAACGGCTAATTCTCCGAAAGGTCACGTTAGGATGGCGAGGCTTACGCGGAGAAAGCAGATTATCCAGATTCAAAGTTTCAAAGTTTTCCTCCAATAAATCACCGTGATGCCATGTGATCAAATGACTCACTCACACACACACACACACACACACACACACACACACACACACACACACACACACACAACAACAAAGGTGGGATTGATAACTGAACTGTTGGATTAGATTGGGTGGAATGACTTTGTTTATTGTGCTCACATTGAAAGCATTTATAAACTACTTTATAATCCTGACCAATTTATAATGGAGTGGAAAAATCTTATTAAGAAGATTTTAAGGAATAATGGTTTAATAATAATAGAAAATCCTCTACTTATGTCTGTCAAAAAAGGAGAAATTTTACTTTTATCATCAAAATGTGAATTTATATTTCTGTCTCACTTGTAATTTTATCCATTATGTGGATGGAGTTTGTGAGTTTTATGGATCGACTTTTATGAATGAAATATACCACCTAATTCTGTAATGAAATATGTGTGAATTTATGTGTAGAGGTAAATACATCAAGTCATCACAAACACCCCAATGAGCTTAAAAAATGGGAAAACAAAATTGGTCTTCGTCAAGCATAATACAGAAGATACAGAGAAAAAATGGTTACTTATCGATGGGTTATTAAACTCGAACATATGTATCTTTCAGACTGGAACATTTGAGACCAGGAGTCCTACAAATGGTCGCACAAGGACACACACACACATCCATGCACGCACACACCCTTACACAGCCCAGAGTGATGATGATACGATCTCAGAATACCCAACTTTCCCTGTCTGCGGGTTTCAGCGGGGAGTCGTCCCATGAATTGTAAGATAAGCCTGTGTTAAGTGAGACTTGCAGCACAAAGACCTTTGTGCTGGCGAATAACAGAGCGCCCCTGAGACAGGGGTCCGTGATGCATGGAGACGCACTGATCGGCTGCAGGTCCCTGAGGCTCACTTTAAGGCCCTCCTCTGTCGCTGCAGCTCTGGCTCCGCGCCTGAAGTTGCTTGGAAATATCAGAAGAGACCTATTAGCTTATGATAATGGTTGCCACTGGATACAGTGTGTATCAGTTTATACCTATATTCCTGTGCCGGGTGCTAATGAGACAACTTGGGATGGGAGCACCTCTTGATCCGTAGGTGAGAGAAATCACATGCTGGTGTTGCGGCGGCAGATGTTAATTTAATGCTGGGAGATTACACATCCAACAAAGCCCTTTACGAACTTTGATGGTTTAAAATGAGCCCGTACATTTGCACATGACACTTCACATCGCCGACACCTATCACTTGTGTGAAGGAAGATCTATGTCGGGCTTGGAATGGCAGGTGATGTGATAAAAGCTGCCGCAGATGCAGGCGATATCCCGCGCCCAGCCAAAACTAAGATTAAACCTATGGTGTAATTTCTCACTGTCACTCACTCGTATTGTTTCATCTCCGCCGAGAAGCCACAGGCAGCAAGAAAAAAAAAAATGGTGAGTTCACGCGCATGGCCCTCGTAATTGTTGGGACGAGTGGCGGAGCGCTTTCTGTTGCCTCTAAAGCCTCCTGTGAGATTCACAGCTTGAGCCTTGGGACCACTGCCAAACCCGTGTAAGGTCACCTTGCTGAACAAGCTGGCAGAAAGCAGCAAGCTCCTGTACAGCTGCTCCTCCGACAAGCGTCGCTCGCCGACACCCGAGCGGAGCGAAGGGAGGGGGTCGCTGGCAGTCGCCTGGCTCGAGACGCCGCCCGCTCGGAGTGGCTGGATCGAATGCGCGCCCACGCCCTCTCTCTCAGGGTGCAGCTGTGGCCGACTCGATTCTGCCCCGACGCTGAACCTGGCAAACCATCTCCCATCGCTGCTGTGTCAGGCCTGTACTTCACCTAACAAGGTCCTGCTGACCTCAAGCCCGTGTCCTCTTCAATCCTGGCCTCAGACGCTGGTGCCCACCGCGGGGTTTGCAAGTTTAATTAACCCCCAAACCAGGTTCAAGCCGGTTTGACACTTTTCAAGCATCTGGGCAGCCTGCGAGTGGCGAAGCAACATTCGCAATGCCCTCAGCCAAAAAGAGGACAAGGTACAGGTAAGGGCTCAATGTCCTTCTATGGGACTTGCAAAAAATTAGTTTTTGTTTACTTTATCTCTTCCAATGGACAACCGGGCATGGGCTTTTGAGGAAATTCACGAAACTGGACATTTGGAAATGTAGAGCTATCGCAACTTCATTCGTGACATTTCACAGCAATAGAAAAAACTGAAAGCTAGTCGTGTTAGAAATAGTAAATACTTCTCCGAGTGATTTTTATTTCACTTGACTTCTATGAATCCACTAACATGGAGGAGGCAGGGATTTTAAGGTAAATCATTGACAATAGGGCTACACCGTAGGCATATGCAAATACATGATACGGGATGAACTGTTAAAATGAAGTGTGGAACCAGTGAAATAGTGGGTTTAACGAAAAATCTTAAGAACTGTTCATTTGCGTGACATGAGTTGGACGAACGCAGTGTGTAAATTCAAGAGCAGGTGGGCTGGACAGATGCAGCGTCAAAGCAAAGTAATCTTTTAATACCTTCAAACTTTTCAAACTAGCACAGCATTTAATTTGAATGAATACATTTCAGAACTTTTATCAAATAGCCCAGACTCTCCTGGGCAAACCAGCTGCACTCTTAAAGTTCAGCAGTTAAATGAAGAGATAAGTGAGCGCTCTTTCTTTTCTTTTTTTGCTTCTCTCCCAGTACGTTTCAAATGAGCCATCATTTGCATGCATGAGGGTTGAAAGCAAAACACACTGAAGGGAAATACATGCAACGACCTCTCCTCGCAGATGTGGGTCAGCTACATTTCAGACATCAATAAGACTCTCTTATTGCAGGACATGTGCAAGGGCGAGCCCCCGGGGACGGGAAGTTGGCGAGATTGCAGACGTGCCTTGTTTCGCCCCGCTCGCCGCCCCGATGATACTGTATTCAACTCACAGCCAAGGACGAGAGAGGAGTTAATCACCGGCAGACATGCCCAATTCAAAAGTTGCCTTTGGAGGGAAAATCGAATTAGCATAATAACAAACGAAAATGGAGCAAGGAGAGAGAGAGAGGATTGTTTCCACCTCTTGGCTGAAGACGCGGGGTGATCGGCGTCAAGGCGACGGAGAGAGGGAGAATTAGCCTTGTAGTTAAATTACGAAGGGGCAGCGGTTCCACTGTGAGGTAGCTGATCTTTCAGTTTCAAAAAAGACCGTTGACTAATGCCTTTCAATACAAATACAGAGGTTTGTCATACGCAGAGTGCTGAAACCAAGAAGCTCTATTCACGTTGGTTTGCCAAAGATCATCAAATTTGATTTTGGAGGATTGCTGGAAATAAGTGTGATAATCTCAAAACTAACACCGATTTAATGATCGTCGGAGTATAACTGTGATTCTTAGAGGCAAAACAAGCTATTAGGGAAACACAGTTCTGTCACATGAGCTTATCGTCACCACCACAGACGAGAGCGATGACGTTTAATATCCCTGACCGACCGGAATCTACTCGTTAGCAAAACTATCAGATGGTTATTTACTGTTGTGTTTAAATAGTGAATACAAACTGCCACGGTTAGAGAGGACAAGTGAAAAAAATCACAAAAAATGCTGATCAATTATTTTCCCACAGATATTTGTTTTCACTGCTGTAAATAGTTCACTTTGATATTCCTGCCGTCATTTTGCAAATTGTGCACAAGAATGGATCCACAGTAGGTAAAAATGTAAAGAGGTGCTCTGGTCAGACTGTCGTAAAGGGTTAAGGATACTGGACGCGTACGCATCACCTCCATGTTGTAGGAGCTCCGTTGGGCAGCACTCGATTGGCTTCACCAATCTCCGAAATCAAAGTACGTCACTCCAAACATTGCTGACTCACATTTAAAGTTTCAAACAACTTGTGTGGAATCATCAGCTTTCAGCTCAGACGACGGTTGGAAATCTCAATCGTGCGATTCCCCACCACACCCCCCACACCCCACACCCCACACCCCTCCGGAAAAGTGTGATAAGAAGCGGACTTCAGCATCTATACCGTGTCAGCTCCGCTCCGCGAGTATCGGGCCGGTGCTGCACCTCAGAGTTCCTGTCAACTGCTGTCACGCATCACTGTCTCATGAAATTGGAAACACAGAGAAATACAAATCTTGACATTGCCGGGTATCTGTATGACATTGGGGCGCATTAAACTAACTGTCTGCATATTGCGAGCACTTGCGTGTGCGCATACCCAACTTCTTTTTTATTTCATTTTTTTTGGACAACTGAGACCAAGAAAGTTCTTATCCAATAACCAAAAAATCTGCATCTGCTTCTTCTCATCCGCGGCCGTTGAGTATCAGACCTATGCATTAATTATAGTCTCTTTGCCGGGTCAGCGCCAAGGCCAGAGGACATGGGGAATTATTCATTGTGTCAGCGGAGCCATCGGACCCCGGTGGATAAGGAGACTTGTTGATGAGGGCACAGGGCATAGAATCCTCCTCCCCAAACACTGACACTTTCATTTGTAAAGCCTCCGGTTCCCTCCCTCCGTCGCCCTGCGATTTGCCCTCCTACTTCCTCCACTCCTGGATGTCAAAGGGGCGTGAAGGAAGAGGGAGAGTCTGTCTTATTCTCCCTCTCTCAGCGGGACGCCCTCTTCAGACTCAGCAGTGTCTCGTGATTATTATTCTTTCCTTCCTCCTCCCAACGGCCTCTTCAGCACTGAACTCCTTTCCCCACCGTTCCACGGGTAAAAGTCCCCTCGTTTCCCTGGTCCGATGGTGATCAAATGGATGGCGCTATCCGACTACTTCCTAGCATCTCTGCTGTGGGCAACAAAAGGAGAAAATAAAGCAACTGGCCTGCACGAACGAAATTGGAGGTAGAGGAGTTAATCAAACAGTAGGTTATCTCATCTCGTGTGTTCCTGGCTGAACAGAAGATTGGAATCAGACGCAGGGAGGCCACCGGTGCCACGCAATCAAGAAATTCAGCTAATGACGAGAGTGCCAGGTGTATCGCCAGGTGTGGTTGATTAGAGCGAACGCGATGCACAGTGAAGGTGACAACCGACACTGTGCTCCAGCTGAGAGAGAGAGAGAGAGAGAGAGAGAGAGAGAGAGAGAGAGAGAGAGAGAGAGAGAGAGAGAGAGAGAGAGAGAGAGAGAGAGAGAGAGAGAGAGTTTTCTGATCAAAGTGGAGCAGAGGACGACAAATCGGAGCGATCCGCGAGATGGCAATGACAAAGAAACTTTTCTGCGGGCGATAGATGAAGTGACCAAAGACATCAAAGGAAGAACAAAGGCGAAGACTCTTCTGCTCACACTGACATTTAAAAAGGTGACATTTTCGTGTGCAATCATTTGACTCTGGCAGAATCCCCAAGATTAGGGTGTTTGCTCGCGGCGGGGGGGCAAATACGGCTTGTGACTTCCAAACAGTGACTTTGGGTGATGATCTCCAGAGCCAAAGCTTCACCAAAGTCCGCATTATAAGCTGAGGGGGAAGAGGTGAGGATTCTAATCCCGTACTCGGTCCTTGTGGTGCTCTTAATATTTGATCGCGGCTGATGGTGAAATCTCTGAAAAGTGTCTAGGAGGACATTCTTGGACTGTAGCGCGGCATTAATACTAATGGCGACAAAGGTTGTCTGGGTATTCTTGGGTGTAGGGGAATAGTCTGAGTCCATTGGCTTTCAATATTCCCCTTTGTCGTTTCCAACCGCACATAATGACCGGCATTCATCAGGATATTGCACCGCCCAAAGTGGATCTTGATTTGTTTTCAATGTGAAAGTCGATATTTTTGCTAAACCTAATTTACTGTGGTGATTTCTTAGCAGCTCAGGAAACATCACACGCGTTTCAAAGTCCCAAATATTTGTCTTAAACACAGAGACACAGAGAAATGCTCAACAGGGGGGCAAGAATAGCACATGCATGCTTACTCTGTTTCTGTCTAAGACTGTATCATACTGTTACTTTTCAAATTAAAAGCATGGTTGTTTGTAGAAGTACCCTACATCCGTATATTGTCAATAATGGGCACATTGGAATGGGGAAGGGGATTTTTGTATTACTGTAAAATCGTACTATTTATATTACGACTCAAAGGAGGTGGTGAGGACTTCACAGTGTTTGAA
>JAFBJT010111906.1:23928-31428 GCA_016785325.1 Chascanopsetta lugubris | reverse complement strand
TTTATATCACAGTTTACAATCCCACAAACAAGACAGACGGGGATTGAACTAACAACCTTATGATTCAACGATAACAACTGCCGCAGCCACTGTTTCGAGTCTTGATGACCCCTCATAGGACTTTCTAAGAAAGTTGTAGTGCTTTCCCAAAGACACTTCACAGCAAGCGAAATGGGGAGTTGAACCTATGACCCTCTGGTCAGAGGAGTTGCCTCCAAAGTCAAGCTGACAGTGAAGTTAGATCTTCAGTTTCATGTTTACATGACACAACAAACCAAGATAAGGAAAAAACCCATTTCTTTCAAAGTAGCGGGTTCAGACCAAACGCCCTCACACCTTTACCTTTCTCTCTCTCTCTCTCTCTCTCTCTCTCTCTCTCTCTCTCTCACTCACTCTCTCACACACCACAGGCAAGTGGAGACGGGTCCGCACTGTCTGAAAGGGATGTGATCAAACGGCTGGTCAGTGCAGTTAATGAGCTCGACGGCTGTAAACTGAAGTACAGACGTCTGAGAGGACGCAGGTTCTATTATTATTACCCGGGAAGAAGTGAGAGAGAAGCGTTCAAGCTCCCGTTTCAAACAGCCAGACAGGGTTGAATGGGCACACACACACACACACACACACACACACACACACACACACACGCGCGCGCGCGCGCACAAATAGAGTGTTGGGGTTGAGGCTCTGGCTGTTGTGGAAGTTCTCCTGGGAAATCACCTTGAATAAAATTAGACCTGAGGAGTAGCGTGTGTGTGTGTGTATGTGTGTGTGTGTGTGTGTGTGTGTGTGTGTGTGTGTCTACTCCTCTCCTGCACTCAGACACCTCTTCATCCTGTAGATGTTCGTGTCCCATGTTCATCCGTATCCATCCATATTCTCCCATTTCCAGATAAAGATGGATCGTGCCTCTCCTCTAACTTCCATGGTAACACATATAACACACACACACACACACACACACACACACACGTACACACACACACACACACACACCCCTCAGCTTTCATCTCGCTGTTTGGCGTAGCCCCGTCACAGTTGCCGCCGGGGATCGGATGAAAGTCCCGCTGGTCCTCTGATCTGACTCTTCTCTCCAGCTGTCAATCATGATGACTCAGCTTGGGCTCCGACAACTAATCAATTAATGGTGAATTAATTGAATATTCAAATGTCTGCCAACCAATTAAGTCATCAAAATGTGGCAGTAAATACACTCTGCACAATGATACGCTAAAAAAAACCCCAATATTCTGCATCCAGTTAATCGGTTAGTTAATGTCGTAAACAACAACAACTTTGTTAACGTTCTTACCTCTTGAGTAATGAAACATTATCTTCACTCATCAATAATGCGTATTGATTAGCTTTGATAAGAAACATAAGTTATGGATGGCTAATCATGGCCCGGTGTCATTTTCCTTCTGTTGGCCCCAAAATCCCCATGGACTCTAACCCTGGTCCTACTCCAGCGCTAAGCCCCGCCCCCTCCTCCCTGTCTGTCAGACCGTTCGGTGCCAGCTGTGTAAAACATGTGTTTCAAACCTGTTTGATTACGAAGCTGTTGTTAAACACAGCGCTTTGTTTCCCTTCCCCACAGGTTCATTGATTCCGGTCTGAATAGGCCGCATGCTGTTATTTATTTATTTATCCCCCCCCCCCCCCACTAAAAGTCAAATTGAGTGGAAACAATGTCCATCCGGCGGCTCAAACTGCCGCGCTGGCGCAGGCCCTCGTTTTGGAACGCGACCCATTTCTGCTCGTTCAGAACCACAGATACACATCTGTTCGCCAGAGACCGTAAACAAAGATGGACGTAGCATCCGTGACGTCACCCATCGGAGGCTGGTAGTGGGCGGGTCACTATGCGTTATGCCTAACTCCTCCCACTTCCTGGTTCATCCCAAAACGGGCAAAGAGGCGGGGCACAGGTAGAGCTGGGGGGTGGGGCTATGGTGCTGTTGCAGCATCCACAGGGGGTCGGTCCAAGTGTCACTCAAGAGGCCACACCCCTTTATTATGCACAATTTCAAACCTAAATAGGATTTTTTAAAATAAGCCCCGCCCCCACATGGTTGTCACGGCAACAGATGTGACTGATTGAGGCCAAAACTAGCTTGTAGCAGACTTTTCATTCTCCTCTCCAGTTGATCGTTTTAACATGGGAGTCTATGGGGAGTGACTGGCTTTTGGAGTCGGCCTCGAGTGGCCACTCCGTGAACTGCGCGTTTTTTCCACTTCCACGTTCGACTCATCCGTCATCCCTTCAAGTTGCCACTCGGTGGAAACTCAGAGTGAAGACTTTTCCCGCTCATTATATTTTAACATTGTAACTTCTGGAGTCTGTGGAGATTGGTTCGCTTTTGCTGCCTCGAGTGGCCACCCTGTGAACTTCACTTTTTTTTTCCCTCCTCTGCGCTGGCCTCATTCTTCAGCTTAAAAAATAAGCCCCGCCCCCACATGGTTGTCACGGCAACAGACGTGACTGATTGAGGCCAAAACGAGCTTGTAGCAGACTTTTCAGTCTCCTCTCCAGTTGATCGTTTTAACATGGGAGTCTATGGGGAGTGACTGGCTCTTGGAGTCGGCCTCGAGTGGCCACTCCGTGAACTGCGCGTTTTTTCCACTTCCACGTTCGACTCATCCGTCATCCCTTCAAGTTGCCACTCGGTGGAAACTCAGAGTGAAGACTTTTCCCGCTCATTATATTTTAACATTGTAACTTCTGGAGTCTGTGGAGATTGGTTCGCTTTTGCTGCCTCGAGTGGCCACCCTGTGAACTTCACTTCTTTTTTCCCTCCTCTGCGCTGGCCTCATTCTTCAGCCCCAGATATCGCACACCTCATGTGGATAAACTGTATATGGAGTTAATGCTCTCTATTCTCTGCTGTCGTTATTTTTCTATTCCAGAGTTTGTTTTTCTCTTTTCTTTCTTCTCCTGCTGTTTGCGTGTTTGTGTTCGAGATGCTGCAAACGTTGAACTTTCCCCACTGTGGGATGATAATAACGTATCTTTTCTTATTCACACACTCACACACACACACACACACACACACACACACACACACACACACACACACACACACACACACGTCTGTTAAAAAAATAACTTTAACTTTAATACATTCACTGTGCTCCGTCTTCCTGCCTCCAACCATCTCGGGTTCGTCTCCCAGGTTGAGTCTGAACGCACACATGCAATCACTGTGTTTTGTAGGACACACAAAAGCGTTTGCACCATCGAAAGAAGAAATAAGAAAAAATAACCGTCATCTCTTTTTAATGTACTTTATTCTCCCTTTGCTCGTATTGATTTTATCTCACTGAAGCTTCTCGGCTCCGAATTATTGAGGATTTCCCTCCTCTGCTCTGACAGGGTGAAAGCAGCTCCGCTAAGAACAACCTTCACTCCCTGCCAACGCGAATATCAATGTATTCTTCTTCTTCTCTTTTTCTTCGACTCCCTCCTCCTCCTCTTTCTCTTCCTCCTCTTCCTCTTCCTCCTCTTCCTCCTCCTCCTCCTCCTCCCTCCCAAAATCAACTCCTTCCCATTATGTCGGTCTGAAAAGCGGCGGCGGCAGAGGCAGCAACACGGGATTGTTTCTTATCTCGGACTTGTTTGCGATGGCGCGCGAGGCTGTTACATGTTTACTGCGTATTGATTGGCTGGCAGGGGGCGGGGCGGGGGAGGGGGGGCGGGATTGAGGATGGATCAGCGAAGAGACGGTGGAATGCGAGAACGTCCAGACGAATGAAAGAGACACAAAATGAGCCGCGTATCAATCGGAGACAGGAGGAGAGATTTATTTAAGCCGTGCGAATCCTTCTTTTCCTTTCTGATGCTTATTTTCAATGCCCCCCCCCCCCCCCCCCCCCCCCCCCCCCCTCCTCCCCCCCCCTCCTCCCCCCCGCCCCCCCGCCCCCCTCTGAATTCTAAACGATCCCTGTGCTTGTTTCTCATTGTTGTCTCTCTCTAATCCCCCTCTCTTCCTCTCGTGTCCCGACAGTGCCGTCGCTCTGGACAATCAGCTGGTCGTCCTGGCGACCACGGCGAGCGACGCCGGGCGCTACCACGTGGAGGCGGTGAACGAGATGACGGGGGAGAACGTGACCAGTCCGGCCGTGTACCTCAGCGTCTCAGGTACAAACAAACAAACAAACAAACAAACAAACAAACGGCGAGTTTTCCATGTGTGTTTACCCAAACACTACACAACCAAACCATTCCACCAGGGCTGTCAAACATATGGCGCCGGCCAGAACCGACCCGTTCTGAGGGTCCAATCCAGCCCGCCGCATTATTTTGCGAAGTGTGAATACGACGATGTTGAGATGTTAGTTTATTGACCTGCAGTTACTATGCCGGGACACTAGGGGGCGTCTGGGCAGCTCGGAATTGGTGGAGCGTAGAGAAGAAGTGGAGGGGAAGGGTGTGTGTGTGTGTGTGTGTGTGTGTTTGTGTGTTAATATGTTCTGAAGTCAACACCTCTCAGCCAATCAGAGCCCGCCCCCTTAAAGGTGCAGTGTGTGAGATGTGGTGACCTCTAGAGGTGAAGTTGCGTGTTGTATCCATCACCTCACTCATCTGAACATGAGGAGAGTAAATACACATTAATGGGCTCATTTAAGGGAAATGGGAAACAAATAAAACACTGAGGTGATTATACATTCATGAAAACGTCAGTATGTCAATTTTTAAAAATATTTTTAGACGTGATAAAAATGATGGAATTCTTAGAGGCTGCCCCTTTAATTAGATTCAGCTGATTGAGGATTAGGACGTTCTCTCGTGTCTTTGTGGAGCCTCGTTAAGAGATTCTGTGGTTGGATTTCCACAGTGCTTTAATGATCAGATTTTTATTCATCTATTTATTTTTTCCTGGAACAAAAATGTTCATTTGAAATCTGCTTTGGTTTGGAGATGAGGCCTCATTACCGCCGTCCACTTCAGGTACCGTTGATTTAATAGGTTCCAAACAGACTCCTCTTTTTTTTCTCCCAAAGGTTCTGGATCCAAACACTTACAAAACATTAAATTTGAGCGTCTGAAATTAATGATGTCATATGAATAATAGATTAAGGAGGCGAGAGTCCAACAGCTGGCAGGAGTCCATGCAGTTAGATTTCAGAGCAATCAAATGATAAAAGGATTCATCAAGGTTTTTATTTTTTTTCATCTCCTAACGTTGTTTTCTCATTAATAGCTACGTTTAATGTCAATCTGCCTGCGACGGGAACTTTTAGCTCCGTAATCACTCGTCGTTAAATCTGATCTTATCTCATGAACCGGCGGGGGGGGGGGTCCAAACTTTGGCCCGTGGTCCATTTTTTATCGGCCCTCAGCAAATTCGGAAAATATAATGGAACGTGGCCTTAACCCTAACGTGACCGTATTGCACTTCCTAGTTTCAACACTAGGTGGAGCTACTATTCTATTGAAGATTTTTGTCAACCTGCGCCGAAGTGGGATCTGCCCTCATTTGTGATCAAAGGCACCGATCGCTTTGTCATTGCACGTTTCATTTAAAGGTGCAGTGTGTTCGATTTCAGTCATTTTGTGAATGTAGATATCCTCTCTACGGGGGCGGCCATGTTTTTACAGCAGTAAAAGTGGACGTGCTAAACATCTTTTTAGAGTTTCAATGACCACCACAGGTTCTCCTTCGTGTTCAGAGGAGTGAGGGTGAGGTGACGGAGACAACACGCAGCTTCACCTCTGGAGGGCGCCAAATCGTACAGACTGCACCTTTTTGAAATAACAGCTGTATAACTTTGAGGAAACAGTCCCAACTCTTCCTCGCCCGCTCCAGAGTCTTTTCTCATCAAACTCAGAGCGACTGAACCACCCTGGTATAAAGTTTTCGGCGCAGCGGAAATTCCGCAGGTGTTTGAAAGCAGCCGCGACTTCAGCCCCTGCAGATACAGAGGACGTCCATTGTTCTGATCGGAGCACAAACACGGAGCAGCTTGTTCTGCTCAAACACGGTGACATTTGCTGAATAGGCCAGAAAATGAAAAAAAGGGCACAAAAGTTCAAGTCAAAGTCTGGAGAGAGAGCGAGCGAGAGAGAGGGAGAGAGAGCGAGAGAGAGAGAGAGAGAGAGGTGGAACTTCTTCTGACCCGGCTTATGAAACTGAACTTTGGGTGAAGTTTCTCTCGGGTCGACATGAGTGACAGCATCGATCACCGGTGTCGGCTGCTGATATCAGACACTGTAAAAAAAAACAAAACAATCTATGATTAAAAAAAATAATAATAAAAAATAGATTTGAAAGACTTAAGCCGACAGTTATTGTTTTCTGCACCGTTTGTTTTTATTTCTGGGCGACTCGCAGCAGAGTGGTTCGGCTGCAGCCCGTCAGTCAGTCAGCAGCAGCAGCAGCGCCAACACGTCGGATCCACTCTGTTCTCTCCCTTTAAAGGTGCAGTGTGTAGGATTCGCTGACCTCTAGAGGTCACGTTTCGCGCTGTGTCCATCACCTCAACCTCAGCCTTTCTGAACACGCAGGAGAACCTGTGGTCGACTTCAGAGTGTCCACCCTGAGCTACTGTTAAAACATGGCCGCCCCCACAGAGAGGGGGCTCAGTTTAGGGTCATGGAGACAAAATAAAACACGTAGGTGATTATACATTCACGAAATGATCCGTATGTCATTGTTTTGTAATATTTATAGCAGTGACAAAAATGTCCCCAAATCTCACACGCTGCACCTTTAAAGGTCCAAGATGGCCGTCTCCATAGAGACGACCTCCAACCAATCAACCCTGACATGGGAGGAATGTTTCCTTCCCCATTTTCACCTGAGACTGTTTGTGAAGATGGACGTAGCTTCTACAGAGCGCTAACGAGGCTCCTAGTGGGCGGTTCACATGTCGGCCATCTTGCCCATGCCTGACTCCTCCTACTTCCTGGTTCAACCAAAAACGGGCAAAGAGGCGGAGCACAGGTAGAGCCGGGGCCACTCAAGAGGCCACGCCCCTTAACGATACACCAGCTGAACATTTCAATGGGAGTGGATGGCTCTGTTGACTCGTTGCCTGTTGCCTGTTGCCCCAAGTGGCCACTGGGTGAACTGCAACCCCCCCCCCCCCCCCCCCCCCCTGAACTCCACCCCCCCCCCCCCCCCCCCACTTCCTCATTGGCCTCGTCCCTCAGCGCTGGAAGTTACCGCTGGGTTTTCACGTCTTCAGCCTATGAATCTCCTCGCTTCACATCGCACATGGCTCCTCCTCCCGTGATTGGACGGAGTGAACCGTCTCACAGTCCTTCAGCTCAAGTGCTAGTTAAATGAGGGGGGCAGGAGCGGGGGGGCGGGGGGGGGGCTCCATCGGGGGGGGGGGGGGGGGGGGGGGGGCTCCATCCCCTGTGGCTGTATAGAGTTTTAATTAGATTCTTTTTTTACAGGGTTGTATCCTCTGGTATCCATTGTCACACACGCACACACCCACACGCACACACACACACACACACACACACACACACACACACACACACACACATAC
>JAFBJT010111905.1:0-12644 GCA_016785325.1 Chascanopsetta lugubris | reverse complement strand
GGAAAAGGCCACCTCTTTGTCACTAAATGCCTCTCCCATTCATTCACATGACAGCAAAGTAGTTTGTCTTTTCCCACGGTGAAATGCCAGATTTGAAAGCCCTCTATTCGATTAATGTTTAGAGTTAGGCCACGCGCCACCTTTAATCCAGGAAGTATTTTGCAGTCAAATAAGAGCCTCTGTAATTTGGGGGGATGGGAGGGCATTTTGGCATTTATGGGACTCGGGATTATTTCCACTTTCCACGGCAGCGTTCGCACCTCTTACGAAAGAACCTGGAATCGTCTTTGATACTGACAAGGGGAGAGAGTGAACTCTGGTTTGCTCTGTTGTTCAGAGGCTTTGTCGTTATATTTCGATGAGTATTTTACTTTGAAAAATAACTGTTACAGTCTGTTGGCTGTCAAGTCTTTGCAACGACTGACACATGGATATTTTGGTTCTTCCCTCTGAGGCAGTGGAAGAAATTGTCATCTCGCAAATAACTGCTCACCAAAAGTGGCTAACATTAGCATGTTAGCTAACCAGGCCCTGGTACTGACTTTTGATTTGTTGACTTGACAGACTTCTCATGGTTCTGTGCATTTGTGGGTTTTGACCAGACTTGAATTTGTTGACTTTGCATCTTTGGCTGTGGCATGACTCAGCAAACCAGAGGTCTGTCCGTCTTTCCATGGAAAAAGAATAATGGAAAAGAATCGAATACAAAAAGAAACAGTACCTGTTACCCAGCACACCTGTAAACAGGTGAACGTTTGTGGTTTTACTCTGGAGAGGAATTATAACCACTCTGATAAAAGGTCGAGGGGTATTTATTCTCTCTGACTTGCCTGCGCATCGACGCCCCGGCTCATCACGTCTGTTTCTCTGTTTATTTCCCTCATTTTTCCACACAAGCTTTGCAGTTGCACTCTACGCACAATGGCCGCCTCGCTTAAAAGCAGAGTCTTCTGTTCTCGTTCATTGATGAGTAGCCGTTGCCGGTTGAACCACACTTCCCTGAAGCAGATCATCTGAAGGCAGCCTCTTAGAGCGGCGATGCACCAGAAAGAGAACTTCTCGTCAAAGCGCAATTATGTTTTCCAGTCGAGGCTCGTGCAGGTGGGACGGTGCGAGACGGTGAAGCGCTGCCCCCTAAACGCCTGCTCTTATTATCCAACAGAACGGAGACGAGCGCTTCCTGTGTCGACCACAGGGCCGTAAGCCTCCGCTTTCATCGGCGGACGGAAGATACTGCTCCCCTTGAAATGAGTGTCTCACTGAAGACACTTTGTCAGAGACCTGGGGCGGAAATGGGCCCTAAACCAGTGATTCTCAGCTGGTGGGTCACAGCCCAAAAGTGGGTCGCGGGCCTTTGACTGGGGGAAAAAAGTGGGGGGAAATAATTCTGTGCTTTTATTTTGAAATGATTGTTTTATGTATCGGAGAGCCGTCTATTCACACTCCATAACAGTAGGTGGCAATGATGTCCCCTACAGTTATGGCCACTTCACAGACAGAAGGAAGCTGCGAAATGTGTTTTCACATGCTAATTGATCATGACGAAACACTAATCATTTTCTCATATTGAGGACGAACGACGAATGACAAGACGTCCTCTCAAATGACAGCATCAACCCTGTGAATTATACTCGGAGTTTCGCACCACTGCTCAGTCCAGGACAAAAGCAGGACTGAGTGAGCTTGACTCGGTTGAAATCCCTGAGTTGGTGCAAACCCCTGCGCGAGTTGAAATCATTGTATATGCAGATGCAGTCCTTACATAACACACACACAATTAGGAAGTTGGCAAGTTGTGAACTTTGCAACAACTTTGAGGTTAAATGTCCGTAGAAGTCTTTTTAATGGCCGTGCTTATCAACTCTGTGTGCTACTGTTGCATAATATCCCAGGGCTCCGTCAGCCTGGACTCACACTAAAGGGCCTCAGGGGATTCTTTCGCTTTTTTGTTTCTCATTTTCCGCCAATTATATCACGGACACAAACCTCGACACTGGCAGAAAGACTTTCTGACGCACACAAAACACTCATTTTCTTTGATGGGATGTAAAAAGGAAAAGCAAGTATATTAACACCTTTTTCCATTTTGTGGGTTTTTTTGGACCATTTCAGTGAATGCAAGGAAAAGTGGTGTCGTTTGAATGGTTAGTAAACACTTGAGCATAAACTGTCAATCCTAGATCATTGAGAACATTAAATTCTACATTTACATTTTAAAGATATTTTAGGAGACCTTGTCATGTCAGGATGGACAATCAACAATCCCCCTCTGGCATTAGCAGTCGATCAATAGCATCGATCGGCCGAGCGGGAAGACGTCAGGAGTTAATTCGCTTGTGTACATCTCTGGTTTGGACCCGGTGAGATACCGTCCATACTTGATTAGGTCTTGGCATCACAAGGCCACATTCGAATCATTTCCTGATTCAAAATTAAATATTAAAAAGTAATTAGCTACAGAGTTCAATTTCCTTTTATCATTTATAGTTTCGAGAAGCTTAAAATAAAAAAGCTTTAAACATAACCGGTAGTTAAGATTCAGCAGCCACGAGAGCCATGAGAGGAATTTCTGAATTTTCTTCGTATTGAAATGACAAAGTGTGAGTGTGTGTGATGAAACGCAGAACTCCACTCACAGTGGTGGGAGGTCGATTGTTCCATGATTTAAATGTGTATTTGTTGTTGCAACTGTCTGATTTATAAGATAGTTCTGGGGTCTATACAATATAGGATAAATACTTTTTTTAAAGTTGATATACAATATATATATATATTTTTTGGCACATCTGTGTCCCAAAAAAAAATCAGTTTGATTCGGGTTACATTTGTCAAACATATGATTGTTCGATGTCTAAAGCAAACACTGAGCATGCGCAATACCAAGGATTCCAAAAAGGTATAACCAGCAGCACTATAGACCATGTTTGGCTCTTGACAAATGCCACCGTGGGGTGAGATGAGGAAAGAGTGATTTGGGTTTGATGGACTGTAAAATAAAGCCCGGTGACTCGGACCTCCGCTCCCTACAGGTAACACCAGGCCCACCGGTCCTGACAAGGACAACGCAGGAGCTGCAGTTTGACCCACAACACCCACACAACTCAAGTGAGACCTGCCTCTTGTTGGTGTCGGGGCGTCTGGCTGTGATCCAGGGGCACGGGAGGCATCTCCGGTCCTCAGAGGGAGGGCAATAAATCACAGGCTCTGACCTTTGCTGGCACTGGGACCTTAGAGCCTCCGAAAGGCAGAGATGAGAGCAAGATTGAGACTTGGAGAAGCTGTGATGAACTGCAGATAGTTTCACTATCCTACACACACACACACACACACACACACACACACACACACACAGGAGTGCTCATAAACTACCCAGTGTCACTCCCTTTCTCACAATCTGTATCTGTCTGCGCCTTCTGTGCTCTGGGTGATATCTTGGCCGTGTCGGGACTCAGATTGTGTGTGTAGACACACACACACACACACACACACACACACACACACACACACACACACACACACACACACACACACAGGTGCAGTGATTGTACTGTACCTTCTATAAAAGGTGTATCTCCACCAACACTCTCACGTTCTTCTTCGCGCAGCAGCTCGTTGCATGGCCTCGAGCCGCGTCACCGTCCACCCCCTCTTACCCCCTCTTACCCCCTCTACCGTGGAGGGCATTGGGGGAAGTACTACCAGGGTGTTGACTGTCTCAGAGGTGCAGTGTGTACGAGTTGGTGACCTCTAGGGGTGAAGGTGCATGTTGTCTCCATCGCCTCACCCTTGAACATGCAGGGGAACCTGAGGTCGACTTCAGGCGTCAAAAACCTCAAAACGTGTTCAGGGCGTCCACTGAAAAAACATGGCGGCCTCCACAGAGACGACAGCGCATGAGGACGTCCATCAGCTCATTTCAGGATCATGGAAAATATTTGTAATATTTTTGGAAATGACAAAAGTGACTGAAATCTGAATTGTGACCCTGAAGTCACACTTATTGATCTTACTGATCTGTTTTAGTCTTTGCACCGTGCGGGTCTGACAGCAGCTAATGAGTCTTAAGATCCATACATCTGTGTTCAGACCTCGGAGCCAAATGTCCACTCCCACTGTCAATTTGCATTTTCAGTGAAAGCTGTTGGAGACACAGAAGTGCATCGTGGGCAATTTTGGACGCTCCGATATCCCGAAAGGTTGCGTGAGGTTTGAAATGAGTTGTTTTTTACAGTCGGTCCCTCTCTCTCTCGCTGAGAACGCTCCCCTCCCTCCTCCTCCCCCATCTGGTGGCAGTAGAAGCTTCCCATACGAGAGCTGCCCTACATGGCCCGGTGGATGCATACTGTCAGGTGGGTGTGGCTTGCCCAGCGTGGGGTCTGGCTGGGTAAGATGGAAGGTGGGCCAGTGCGCCGCGCCACACGGCTGGTGGCCATATGAACCCGCGTGTGTGTGTGTATGTGCGAGCGTGTGTTGGTCTGGTGTTTCAACATACGTTAGCAGTCTAAACACTCCCTCTCTTCCTCCAGCACACACACATTAGACCCCCTGCGGTGCCGCCGAGTGTAGATATTCATTCTGCCAGTAAAAGGGGGGGGAGGACGAGGGGGGGGGGGGGGGGGGGGGGGGGGGGGGGGGGGGGGACAACAAAGGGCCTGGGGAATCGGTAAAGGCTGCAGAGAGAAAAGTGGACCGGCAGGAATATGGAGGCCATTTAAATACGCTCAGTACGCTTCGCATGTAAAGTGGTTCCTCTCTCCTTTCCAAAGTAAGAGCATGTAAATATGTTTCACAGTTTCTGAGAGGCACTTCCTTTTCACTCTCTTTTGTAACCGTGCATTGGGACTGTCGGAGAAAATCAATCATTTTGGACTATTATTTATGTGGACAGAAGCAGAGGAAGAGGAACACTAAAAACACCAAGAAATTATACCAAGATATTGCTGAGCTCCTTATTGGGCAAGGTTGCCCCCCGCCTCCCCCCACCCCCGTGGTCTCTGTCTCACCTGCTGTGATTTTCAATGTAATGGTGCTGATGAGTGAGAGCTGGTGGTTTAGTCACTGAAACATCAGGCCTATGTTCAAATATGTACTCCAGTGTAACCAAGGTTAGAAATTAAAGGTGCAGTGTGTGGTGCATGTTGTATCCATCATGCAGGTGAAGCTGTGGTCGACTTCAGTTGTCATTAAAGCTCAAAGGATGTTTAGTGTGTCCCCTCTGACCTATTGTAAAAACATGGCGGCCCCCATAGAGAGGAGCTGCTCCTCGTGTAAACATACATGAAACATGGATTCAGGGGATTGTACTTTAGTAAGAATGTCGATCTATGGAAAGAGGTGATCAAAATGTACACAAAAAATCATACACACTGCTCCTTTAAGGGGTCCACCCGGGAGCTACGACCCCCGAACTGGGAGAATGTCTCAGTGGATTCCAGACTGAATGAAATGTAAATATCTTTCTTTATAAAACTATTCTTTTCTCTTCGGACTGAATGCGCAAACTGCCCCTTTCTTCACGTATCGCTTCGGACAGATCTGGACACAAAAAAAAAAAAAGATCATAAAGTGATGTTAATTCCACTTGGAGGATTTGGAGCAGTGACTCACGACAGCAATGATATCAAGCAGCCGTCACCGTGGGTCTGACCTTTCTACGGTGGCCCAGGGTGACCGCTGCTTTAGCATGAACGCAGACTTGACCCCTGACATTTCCACGGCTCAGTGGCACCACAGGCTCCAAAGGCTGAGTGGGGCGGGGACCCGCGGGGCGGAAGGGGGGGGGGGGGGGGGGGGGGGGGGGGGGGGGGGGGGGGGGGGGGGATGAAGAGTGTGAAGAGTGTGATTAGGGGGGTAAATTCTGCTTGTACAAGTAATGATTTGCCCATTGATGGTATGTGATGATCTGCATCTATACATGAAGCACTGATGATTGGCACTGATGATGTTGACAGTCGACTGGGTGATCAACAACACATCAGTCTGGCAATGTTGATTAGGACGACTGTTCTTAGTGATGATGATGATGATGATGATGATGATGATGATGATGATGAGCAAATTGGGGATTTGAATGAATGTGATTATTTTAAGGAAATGATCATTATATCAATAGATCCATTTGAGACAGTAATTGTGATGACGACCGTAATGAAGGTAATAATAATAAAGGCTGTATCAAAGGTGTGTGTGTAAGATTTGGTGACATCTAGAGGTGAAGTTGCATGTTGTATCCATCCATGGCAGACTTCAGCTGTCATTCAAACTCAAAAGATATTTTTGTAGTTTAGTACCTCTGCTCTGGGCCACTGTAAAAACATGGCAGCCCCCATAGAGAGGACCCATTCCACATGTAAACACAGGCTCATTTAAGGGTAATGGGGAAAAAATAACATTGAGATCATTATAAATTCATGATAATGTCAGTCTGTAATTGTTTCGTGAAATTTTTGGGGGTGAAAAAAAACGACCAAAATATCGCACACTGCACCTTTAATGTTGATTCAAGTGATATGGATAAAAACAGACCTATGGTGGTTCAGTTGTTGTTGCTGATGGCGCATAAAATGGCACTGTAGAGTTGAAGCGCAGAAGCTGAGAAAGCGCAGGATTAAAACGATTGTACAAGCGCGAAAAAAAGTGATGGAGCGAAGTCGAAAAGGACACCGAGAAAGAAGGGGAGAAAATGGAAGCGATAGGAAGCCCAGGGACGGAGATAAAAGCTGTATTACATGAAATTAATGGTGGTCTTCTCAAGGAGTACATGAATCACAGTGTCCCCCTACAGTTCGTGTGTGTGTGGGGGAGAGAGAGAGAGAGGGAGAGAGAGAGGAGGAAGACAGAGGCAGACAAAGAGGAGCCGAGCAGGCGGCTCAGTAACTACAACTTCAAAGGTCTTTTCCATTTAACGAAACTGCATAACACCTCTGACAAAGTGACAGAGGTGGAAAAGCGGGGGAAGGGACGGGTGGAAACGGAGGGCGAGAGGAATCATAGCGATACATGGAGAGGAGAAGTGGAGGAGGGAGGTTTGGTCACAGCAGTGTTAATAATGATAAAGTTATTTTACACTTTATGCCATTTAAATTGAATTTCCATGAGGCCTGGATTTGCCTGAGTCAGGCTCGAGCCGCTGCTACACGGAATCACAGACAGTGAACTGTAAACTGCGCCAGAGCTCAAACGATGGATCCATTACACATTCCCTGAATCAAATAACTGGATGGAATCTCAATCTTATGGAATTCATGTTTTGCTGTAACTGTTTCAGGTTGAGGAACTGACCAAACATACATGGCTTCTCACTGAGAAACACACACACAAAATCAAACATTTACAGGTGCGTATGAATCCATGAAAATCTCAGAATGTAATTGTTTCTTAATGTTTTTTTAGAAGCGAGAAAAATGAGAGAAATCGCACAAACTGCACCTTTAGGACAGAGTGACGCAAGTCAGGCCGTTTACATCTGTCCAGCGTCCTGGAGGAGAAAAGGTGTGAATGCGCACACCAGACGAAATGAAGACAAACGGCTGAAACCGGGGACTCGCGCGGATCCGGCGCGATGGAACCGAGCGCTGCTCAAACCTGCAGCACCAACAACGTTACAGCCGCGTCAGGCCAGAGACAGAGCGCTTCCTTCCCTCCACACCTTCCCTCGTTCTCTCAACTGCTCAGGTCTGTTCCTCGGTGAATAAATCTCTGTAATTTGAAGGTGACAAGGAGGAGATTTATGAAAGTCTAAGTTCCTGTTTCTGCTGGAATTTATAGTGCAGAGCAAGGGATATGCAGATGAGAGTGCAAAGGGTGTGGCGGCGCGGGCAGCTGTGTTTTCATGTATGGGATGTGTGTGGTATGATGAAGGGGCCCACAGCACTTAATCTTTCATGTTTTATAATACATGGGCCGACGGTGGCCAAGCTGCTGCAGCGCCGAGGCTGGAACCCGGTCCTGGACCCGCGCACGGTCCCAGACGGGCCTGATTGATCCACGGAGGCGTTTAAAGGCGCAGTCTGTGCCATTTGTTGACGTCCGGAGGTGAATTTGTGCGTTGCCTCACTCTCCTGAACATGCAGGAGAACATGCGGTCGACTTCAGTTGTCGCTCAAACCCAAATAATGTTTGGTACGTCCACTCTGCCACTGTAAAAACATGGCGGCACAAGATAAGAACATTCCTTCATTCTGACTCCTGACTGATTTGTTTGAGGTTTCTTTGATGTAGAATATACTGAAGTGTCACATGCGACTACATTGAACATATTAGTTGGTTTTGCTTGACTGTGAGAAAAAATAACACTTTAAATAAGGCAATAGTTTGTTTCCTCTATACAAACAATTGTATAGATAGTATGCATAAGTTCAATGAATTTCAAAATAAGAGCTTGAGCCATTAGAAATTATATTTTCCCCGATAAGAGAAAAAGAAATTGCAGATTCAGTTGAACTCATTTCTAATTGAACATGATGTCTCCTCTTTCCACACGTGAGTCAGATTTGAGGTCATCACATGTTTGAGCAGTGATTTCCCCTCAGGGAATCTCTGACTCTCTTCAAACAGCATCAGTCTGTTTCCTCGTCTGCACCGTGACAAGCGACCGGGCATTTTAGGGCAACGACAAGTTGACACCGGGCATTGACCGAGCCTTGTGACTTTCCTCGGTCCAAACACATGACTTGTTTAATGCTGTGGCTTCAAGGTCACAGACAGTGAAGATGGAACTCGAAAATAAGGCATTTTTTCAAAGACCGTACATTTTCTCGGGCAAATAGGACATACCACACAGCATCGAGTGGGGCAATAGAAAACTAAACACATTGCCAGGGGCAAAAGGTTAAAAGAAAGTGTTGCGGGAGCTAGTTTCTGCACCTGAGCTTCATGTGTAGCTTTTCTCTCGCTTCCGCCCTCGAGTTCGAGGAAGAGGCAGCGGTGGGGCAATAGAAAACTAAACACATTGCCAGGGGCAAAAGGTTAAAAGAAAGTGTTGCGGGAGCTAGTTTCTGCACCTGAGCTTCATGTGTAGCTTTTCTCTCGCTTCCGCCCTCGAGTTCGAGGAAGAGGCAGCGCTGTGAGGTCACAGCGCTGCAGCAGCTTCAGCGCTGTGACCTCACAGCGCTGAAGCTGCTGCACCACAGCGCTGCAGCTTCAGCGCTGGAACCTCACAGCGCTGAAGCTGCTGCACCGTGGTGCTGCAGCTTCAGCGCTGCTGCACCATGGTGCTGCAGTCCCGGACGGGCGAAACCAGATGATTACTCGAGTGAGTTCGAGTCCGAGAATCCTCTCAAACATGAGTCATCTGTTCAGAGATGTGTTTTTGAGGCCACAAAGCAAACGGGTGCTGATGTTCTGATCACCGGCCCAGGAGCCACATATTACTTAGTCAATCATTTGAAGGTCCACATGGTATCATAATATAACAAACCTCAACGGGGGGGGGGGGGGGGGGGGGGGGGGGGGGGGGGGGTCGCTCACAGTGTACACAGAGCCGCACTCAGGGGCGTCTCGCTAAGGCCCATCTTTAAACATTATAACTCGGCCTTTTATTTGAATCATTAAACACAAACTTCCAATGTCATTTAAAACGGCCCGTAATCACATTCATCTGTTTAAACAGGGGCACGTAGAGCCGGAGCGAGGGGGGCGAGAGACACGCAGAGTGAGAGAGGGAGTGCGGTGAGGGGGCTAATGAGAGAGTTGGCAGTGTTTACCCGAGCTGTGGAAAGTCGGCAGCGGCACAAAGACACAATGACAGACGGAGTGGGGAGGATGGCGAGCAACACGTAAATACTGCAACTTCTCAAATAATGACCCTGTTTAGTTCAAGCGCTCCGGCAGCCAGGTCTTTATTTAAAACAGCCTAATATGTAGTGCAGGGCTGGACCACTAGTTTCCCGGGGCGGGGGGCGGGCGGGGGGGGGGGCACATGAAAAATTCCAGATTTTTACCGGAGGCCAAAGAAACTTTTTCGTATCAGGATCTTCTCATTCAGTGAAAACGTAGAAAACATCGTATGGGTCCTGCTTCACGTCCGAATCCCCCCAAACTCTGCTGAGAGCGGAAAGATTCAGATTCCAAAGAGTGAGACGGGTTTTTTAACAAGGTCCAACGAGGAAGCGGAGCTGAGTTTTAAGAACGTCAGCGGTGACGTTGGATGATCCGACTCGGAGGCAAACGTTGACACCTGTGTAAAAAAGGGTTGCAGCTCGAATAACTCACAGATTTTACATTTGAAATACATTGTTTTTTCTCATAAACCCTCGAATCAAAGCTCATATCGGGCCTGTATCTGATACAGTTGTGCCACTTTGGAAGTGACAACACATGACAGACAACCACCCGCTAAAGTACTTCAAAGCAAAGCGGTGTCCACGACACAGACTCTCCGGGTGGAAATGACAGACGTGCTTTTGAGGCTGCGTGAACTCACGACTTCTTCTCTGCCGAGCGTCTTTCACTAACATTCAAAGACGTCTTTCAAAAACGCTTCACATTCAAAACCTGGCAGTCACTCAAGATCTGCAATTTCCCCCGTTTCCTTCTACGAGCTGTTCATGCAAAATACCTGCGAGAAATGACAGGTGAGTGTGACATCACCATGTTACTGCACTAATGCCGTGATGGATAAATAAATAAAAAATACAATGCTGAAATACCTAATTATTTCCATATACAGGTTGTTATTTTCCAGCAATCTGTTCTCGATCAGTTTGCACATGAATAATAACATTAATATGTTGCCAGGTGTTGATATAAGCTGCATACATTATTGCCAGTGAGGTAAAAATGAATTGCATTTTGCACTGTGTAATCCTACAGGATTTACAACGAAATTAAATTAGTTTGTGCTTTGCTGTGCAGCGCCTGTGTTTTCAGTTTGTTTGTGTGCATGACTTTGTGTAGGTGTGTTCTTCCCGAGGAAAGCGTGAGAGAGCAGGTTCGGGCGTATTGCAATTTCTCGGCGTATTAAAATCATTCCACGTTACGGATCACGAGTGGAACGGTGTCAGGTTCGAAGAGCCAGCCATTGGCTCCGTCAGCGGTCGACACTCTGAGGGGCGGCCGGAGGGAAGGGAACACGCTTCTATCGTCGGCAGCCAGAAATCCAACGTCTCCAACACAAATCGGTTTCAAAGAAAAAACTAAAACAAACCTGAGGGATCTCAGTCAGACCAGCGACCACCCGAGTGACGTACAACGGACTTTAAAAGTCAAAGGGAATGAAGAACATTATGCCAATGGCTCCTCACTGGTCTGGTTCTGCGACCCACCATTAGAACCTTCATGACGAGCCGCCTCCCAAACCGAGGCATATTTCAAAGGAAAAGATGGAGGAATTTGAAGGTCAAACGTCAAAATACAACTGTTGCCCTGAAACTCCAACGTACCAGTATGGAAACTGCACTTGTTGCCTTGAGGCAGTAGTGGACCATGATGTCATGGTGATGACATCATGGTCCACTACACTACCACCGGTACATTCTACCGTGTTCAAAAGGATACGTACATTCATCCTACGTTTGTTTTGATCTTTACGATTGAACACAGTTGGACGACGAAGCTAAGGCTACATTCGATCTGCATGATCTATTATTATGACGCAGAATTAGACAAAGAGTGATGAGGATGAAAACCTGCCTGAAGAAAGTGCGAGAGGTGATGAGAGGATGAGGGCGGAGAGGGTGAAAGTCCAGAGACAGGTTCTGTATTCACAACTTTCACAGCACATTGACAACATGCCGTTGACCTGCAAGGCTGCATTTGGATGATTGCAATTATATTTTTCGGTTTGCAAAATGAAAAAGTCGATGAGAAATGATCAAAGGTATTTTGACAGAAGCCCAAAGAACTCAAACACCGATTGGATGAAGCTAAAAATAAGATGTCTCTCGTTCTTCCCGTGCTCCTCTTTGTCTCCCGCTGTCCATCGGAGGAGGAGGTTCTCTGACCTTCTGCAGTGGAGAGTGATGATGTGGACGACACTTCCTGACCTTGACATTCAGCATGTTAAATGGTTTTCTTCCACAGCCCGTCAGCAAACACATCATCAGGCGGCCGGGACACATTCAACACTGCAGCATCACTCTGCCAGTGATAAACACCAGAGCCGGACGTTAACATGGTGTGTGTGTGTGTGTGTGTGTGTGTGTGTGTGTGTGTGTGTAAGAGAAAGAACAGGATGGACAGTGGTCTTTGGAGAACAGGCCCTCTGCAGGAATTCATAAACAAACTCAAATCAGAGCATTCCAGCGCTTCCTAAATGAAGTCTACACGAAGGTGATCATCAATAGCTCCTCGTCAATAACAGCTGTCACAGGGAAACGTGTGACTGACAGACTGAAACCGAAGTTTGCACATGTGTCATTCACCTCTGAGGTTGATCATTTTTACATGGGAGTCTGTGGGGATTTCAGTCAGCCCCCAGTGGTTACACTATGAACTGCATGTTTGTCTTCCTGTTGCGCTTCATCCGTCGGTCAAAAGCGCAAAGAGCTTCGAGGCTCAGTGAAGATAGAACAGCAACGCGCAAACAGACGAAATGCCATTTCATTCACATCACTTGTAGCAGCACAAACCCAACAGCTGTACACATTCATACTTACACCAAGTATATTTTGTTAGTACCCATGATGCACTCTGCTTTTCCAGGC
>JAFBJT010111903.1:0-14563 GCA_016785325.1 Chascanopsetta lugubris | reverse complement strand
ACATGTTTAAACCCCCCCCCCTGTTTTCTTTTTTCTTTTTTTTTTTATTTACTTTTTTCTGTGTTAAAAGAAAAAAGGGTGCAAAATATTGGACAGATGGTAAAAGTGGCTCCATGGTGAAAGGCACCAGGTGGAACCGGAGTGCAGCACAGTCTCCTTCTTACAGGTCACTTGCTGCAGATTGCGCCTCACTAATTAATGTGAGGGAGTGAACTGTGGGAGAGGATGGGTCTGTTTCACTTTGACTGAAATACTGAAATGTCTTTGTTATTAGTAAATATCCAGAGGGGAAGAGTCAGCATCATCAAAGAGTGTTTGTGTCACACAGCCGTGATGAAGCCCATTTCTTTTTTTCACTACAATAATCCCGGAAACCTCTCAGAGCCTCGATGAATTATTCAGACTGTGCATCAGACGGAATCATCTTAAGCAATTATACATTTCAATAATAGATATCAGGTGGTGTTTGCTTTTACTGCTCAGATGAAAATGGAGTATTCGAATTTTAATTGCTGAATCAGGAAAATGAGCTCAAGGAGAATCCAACAAGCAGACGTCATCATGAACGACTGCCCTTGAGTGACATCTTGTGGCCATATGTTGAATAACATCTTTAGACCTGAAATAATTGATGCTCTGAGTGTTTAGAGAACTGGTCAAATATATACACACCTGATACTGATATATGTCCTGAGCACCTCCCCTTGCTGTCAGGTCTCACTATTTTCATGTCCTCATGTTTCCACTTCCTGTCTTGTATTGTGAAGCCCTGCTCCTTGTGTGTGTGTGTGTGTGTGTGTGTGTGTGTGTGTGTGTGTGTGTGTGTGTGTGTGTGTGTGTCACATCTACTTCCTCTCGTCTCCTCTCCTCATTATCCCTCATCCCCCGTCCACACCTGGCTCCCATCCCCACTCATTGTCTTGTGCGCGTAACCCCCTTCTTTCCTCCTTGTCCTTGTCGTCCTTGTAACTTAAAGGTGCAGTGTGTAAGATGTGGTGAAGTTCCATTTTGTATCCATCACCTCACCTTTCCCACCACTTTGCTGCGACCTTGTCGTGGTGGGCTTGCTTGCGTGCCTCCGTGACTCTGAAGGCTATAACGGTGGTGCTATGCGCCCACCAATGACGCAGATTAGGAGGTTCTATGACAGTTAAAACCACCTACTTAGTAGTATTGGAGCCAGAGACCTCATTATCTTGATGGGAGGGACTTTAACGCTAAGATTGGAGACCAAAATGAGGGATATGAGACAGTGATGGGTAAACATGGAGTGGGGACCATGAATGAAAACGGTGAGATGTTTGCTGAAACCGATGTGAACAGTAATCTGGTGATTGGGGAGAGTGTATTTACCCACAAGAAAATCCACACAACAACTTGGGTGTCACCGGATCATGTCACAGAAAAACAAATCGATCATATCTGTATCAACAAAAAGTTTAGAAGAACTATTGAAGACGTCAGGACAAGACAGGGGGCAGACACAGCCTCAGATCACCGTCTCCTGGTGGGGAAATTCTAGCTAAGGCAGAAGAGTTATCATTGAGCAAAGAGTAAAAGAGCGAAATACAACACTGACTTCCTCAGCAGTGCTCAAGTGATGGAACAGTTCAAGCATATTCGCTCAAAGAAAAATGCAGATACAGCTTGGAAAGAGGGAAGAATGGACAACAAACGAGTGGGAACACCTAAAAGCTGCTTGGAGCTCAACATGTGAGGCGGCCCTGGGGAGAAGATCCCATAAGCACAAAGAATGGATAACTCCAGAAACCCTCAGCATCGTACAGCAGAGGAGACGGTTGAAGGAAAAAGTGAACATCGCAAGAACAAGATCTGAAAAAGCAGTGGCTCAAAGGGAATACAACCATTGCCTCAAAGAAGTGCAGCAAAACACCAGGAGGGATAAGAGATCACAGGTAGCGAGGCTAGCTAAGGAGGCAGAACTTGCAGCTTCTCAAAGAACTTGTACTTGTACTTGAACTGGAACTTGTCTGGGACACATCGACAAAGTAATAAACCGAGCATAGACGAGAATGGCCAACTACTCTCAACTCCAGAAGAGTAGCTCGACAGAACGGTAGAGCGCTTCGAAGAGGTTCTGAACAGACCACCACCATCAGAGAAGCCTTCAATTCCTAAAACCAGGACACCGCTAAAGATCGACTGTGACAGACCAACAAAAACTGAAATAAAAGCTGCGATCAAACAACTGAAAACTGGCAAGGCTGCTGGCCCTGACACTATTCCATCTGAAGCCCTTAAATCTGATATGAACACATCAACAGACATGATCCACACCGTCTTTGGGAGAATTTGAGAGGACGAAAAGACCCCGACAGAATGGGCAGAGGGGCACATAGTGAAACTACCAAAGATAGGTGACCTATGGAAGTGCTACAACTACCGAGGGATCACCCTACTTGCAGTGTCCAGTAAAGATCTTTAAGCGAGTCATCCTCAACTGTCTTCAGGAAGCTGTAGACAGGAGGCTCCAGGACCAGCAACCAGAATTCAGGAAAGATCGCTCGTGCACAGATCACATGGCAACAGTACGCATCATCATCGAACAGTCTATTGAATGGAACACGTCCCTGTCCATGAACTTCTTCGACTTTGAGAAAGCTGTTGACAGCCTAGACTGGACAACACTATGGCAACTAATGGAACACGATGGAATCCCCACCAAGATCATCAACTTAATCAAGAACTCATATGATGGCACCTCGTGTAGAGTCATGGACATGGGCCAGCTCTCCCGGAGCTTTGAAGTCAAGACGGGCATCAAACGGGGATGTCTCCACTCGTCAATTCCTCATGAGAGACACAACTGAGGGGAAGAGAAATGGAATCCAGTGGATGATCTGGAATTTGCGGATGATGTAGTTCTCCTTTCACATACACAGATACAAATGCAAGAGAAGGACAGACAGACAGTGAAACGGGTGCTGCTGTATGGATCTGAAACATGGAGGAGAACAAAATACACAACACACAGACTGCAAAACATTCAGCAACACCTGCCCAAGAAGGATGCTTAACATGGGGTGGAAAGACAAAGTCAACAATGTGGACCTGTGCAAAAGAACAAGCCAAGACCCCATTGACTTACAAATTCGAAAAAGAAAGTGGAGTTGGATTGGTCATACCCTCAGAAAACCTGCCACAAACATCACCTGTCAAGCCCTGAAATGGAACCCCCAAGGGAAAAGGAAACGAGGTCGCCCCAGGAACAGCTGGAGAAGAAGTATAGAGGCAGAAATGTCAGAGAATGGGCTCAACTGGGGAGAGCTTGAGAGAAAAGCCATAAACAGAGTGACATGGAGGTTGTTCGTCAACGGCCTATGCACCCAAGAGGAGCAAAGGGCTTACGAAGCTCACCCTTCCATTCGAGCATGCAGGAGAACCCACGGTAGCCCTGGGTTCCCATTCAAGCTCAAACGAGGCTCACGGCGTCCAATCTGGGCTATTATAAAAACATGGCTGTCCCCACAGGGAGGACCCTCTCTTGATGTAAATATGCATTTTAGGGCTCATTCAATATAAAAATACATTGAAGTGATTCTGCAATTGTAACATTGTCTGTATATAATTGTTTTGTTATCCTATTTCTACAGATATAGTGACAAAAATGGACCAAAACCGTACACACTGAACCTTTACCTCCCTGTGTCAGAGAGCTCTTGGTTCTCTCCTGACTAAACTGTGATATACAATGACAAACAGCTGGCCCATTTCAAAACCAGGTTGTTCTCTCACTTTCCACCCACAGTGGTGAAGCCTAAAGGATGCTTCAGTCCTGTGGACCGGGGAACATGTGACAGTGCAGAGAAGAGGTTCTTCTACAACCCCAAGACCAAGAGGTGCCAGATGTTCCACTACAGTGGATGTGGAGGCAATGAGAATAACTTCAAGTTCCGAAAGCAATGCATCCGAAAGTGCATCAGGAGCAGGAAGGGTGAGATAGTTCTAGTTAGCTTTGTATAGTCTCTACCACTGTTTTGTAAAAGTATAATATCATTTGGGGGGGGGGGGGTATTGTTCTAAAAGTTATTATTATTATTACTATTTGATATGATTATTCATTTATTTGTTTACTTATTTATTTGTGTATTTATTCATTCATTTAATATTGTCATTATTATTATTCTGATTATTGTTATTTGATTGTTACTGTTATTATTATCATCATCATCATTATTATTATTATTATTATTATTATTATTATAGTAGTATTATTATTTATATAGTTTTTTGGTGTTTTTTGTATTATTATTTTCATTATTGTATTATTGTTTCTGCTGTTGTTGTTCATAATATTAATAATGTTTGAGGATAAATAATTCTGAATTAGACCCGAAGCAATAACGCAGGACAGAAAAATGTGGGTTTAGAATGCACACTGTTCTGATGACACGCTTGAAACTCTTGTTGTGGCTCTGCTGTGTTGCAGCTCACGGGGCGATGATGATCCGGGTAAGGAGGAAAAATCTCGACAACATCGTCCCGCGCTCGGGCTGAATCCAGCTCTGGGATCCGCCTCCCATTCTGCACTTCTGAGTCACCTGTATTTATGTCTATATTTGTTCTCGCTTTACTTTTCCTCACTGTACTTAACTTTTTTTTGCGCACCTGCATTAAGTTTGTTGACTGAATCATAATTTCAATATCACCATGACAAAAAGCGTAAGTTTGGCTTAAGTTTGGCTGATGCCTTATATAACTGCTAATTTCTATGATGTTATACATGTCAACTTTTTGAGTTCAAATGTGATACTTTTTTTTTCATAGTTTCAAAACTGTTACTATTACATTGCTTTATTGTATGTTTGTATCACAGCAGCCTGTATTCTTTAAGAATATTGATGCTACATACAGTCAAACAGATGCCTGTGTATCTTTGTTATTGTGTATGAATGTGTGGAGCATTAGCGTTAGCATTAGCAGATTAAAGCAGTGGACAATCCTTGTTCCCAGATCAATGACACACACACACACAAGCACAAACACATGCTCTCTTATGATTTAGACCTAATTAAACAAATCATATTGTTTTCTTCTCCTTTTTAAATCAATATTACGCAGCTTCATAAATCACTGCAGTCTTACTGCGTGTGTTGTTGTTGTTGAGATGTAACACAAGGGGGCGGTGCTGTGCAAGGTATGTTTACAGCAACGCCCATTTGGTCTATGTCATGTCATTTTCTGCTTTTTAGGGGTATCAGCTTCAGGGCCAGTGACACTGCAGCAGTGCCTGGGTGGGATTCGAATCCGTGACCTTCGCTTCCAGAGGCGTCTGCTCTATTGCGCCCCCAATTCAATTGTTTGGCTGTAAAAAAAAATTTAAAAAAAGATAAATTATGCTTATACTTTACCCCTTCTTTTATCACTTCTATCTTTTAATTCAACTTTTTTCACCCGCTATCATTATTTAGGTGACAAGTGGAAATACGGAAACGTGAGGAAAAGTTACATGAATAACATGGGCCCTAGAAATAGATTCAATTAAATTGAATTGAAGAAAGATGAGGTCACATGGCGTAAGGATGAGGTGGACAGGTGAGTTCACACGGCATAAAGGTGAGGTGACATGGTGTAAAGATGAGGTCACATGGTATAAAGGTGAGGTCACTTGGTGTAAAGGTGAGGTGACATGGTGGACAGGTAAAGTGACATGGGAAATGGTGACGTGACATGGCAAGATGGTGGGTTCACATGGTGTAAGGGTGAGGTGGACAGGTGAGGTCACATGGTGGACAGGTGAGTTCACTCGGCACAAAGGTGAGGTGACATGGTGTAAAGATGAGGTCACATGGTGGACAAGTGAGGTCACTTGGTATAAAGGTGAGGTCACTTGGTGTAAAGGTGAGGTGACATGGTGGACAGGTGAGGTCACATGGTGGACAGGTGGGGTGACATGGTGGACAGGTGAGGTCACATGACACAGGTGAGGTATAATGGTGGACAAGGAAGGTGACATGGTGGACAGGTGAGGTCACATGGTGGACAGGTGAGGTGACATGGTGGACAGGGCAGGGCACTTGACACAGGTGAGGTATAATGGTGGACAAGGAAGGTGACATGGTGGAAAGGTGATGGCCGTAAAAGCCAAAACCAGCCTTCTCTACCAATCGTGTACATCACCACATTCTCCAACAACAACAATTCATGTCATTTTGTCCAGATCTGATAGTTTGCACCTTCGGAGCAGTTTCATTATTTTTTCAAAATCGAAACATGATACTTTAAACGCACATGTAAATCAATGGAAACGTGCGGAAATCGAACCTCTGCCCCATGAATCCACAGTGTCACCAGTGGGCAGGGGTCTGACGCAGCGTGGGAGTGGGAAGGCGCACCAGTTCCTCAGCTGTAGGCTCCACTGTGATGTAACAGGAAGTGGTGGGTTGCTCTCCAACGTCAACCTGACAGCCTGTGCTGCTGCTGCTGCTGCTGCGGCTGTTCGTCACACCGAGCCGGGGAGCCGCCGCGTGTGGAGCTGCCGCGTGGACGACAACACGAGCCACATTCTCACTGTGGGGGATATTTTTTTTTTTTTACGGACACACGCAGGTCAGTGTGACTTATCCCTGTTTCCCTTTTGCTTCGTTCAGAGCTGCAGTGTGAGGGTGGGCAGGGGGACAGAGAGGGTCCCGGAGTTGTGGCAGTCAGTGTGTGTGTGTGTGTGTGTGTGTGTGTGTGTGTGCGTGCCTGCCTATCCAGGTCATATTATTTCCCGTGGATTACAGAGCCCGTGGAATGTGCGCTCAGACAACATGTTATTATGTCCTCAATCCAGCAGCATGTGAGCATCCAGAGCTGCCGAGCACTTTAATCTGCATTGTCCTGCTGTCAGGAGCCGGATGTGGACAATACAGCGCCATGTCCACGTGCGCAATCACCGAGACCCGTGCATACCCACTGATAAAGACTCACCTCTGAGGGAAATTTGCGGGAAAATGCTCCAAATTACGCACCAGCCACTTATCGGAGCGAGCTCAAAGGACGAGATCAAAGGCATGGGATTGTTCGCAGCGCGAGAGCGCGTACAAGGCTGACAGCTCCGGTGTGTGTTTGAAAACTAACGCGCATGCATCGTTTCTATAGAATACACGGCAACGACCAGAGTGTGAGAGAGTGCGTATGGAGGGTGAACAGTGCCCTGGCATTGGGCATCGGCAGCCACATTCAGCGCCGAGGCTCTGATGCTCACTGGCTGCTCAACCATCTGCATGGTTACATAAGCTGCAGATCTGGACAAGCTGGAAGTTTGTGGGCTGGGCGGTAACAGGAGGAGGGGGACCGGGGGGTTCGTGAGTGATGGGGATGTGTAGGAGGAGGAGGAGGAGGAGGAGGAGGAGGAGGAGGAGGAAGAGGAGGAGCTGGTCCCGGTGATCACCGGAGCTGATGGATACCTGGATGAAGACAAATGTGTCATTATGAAGGCGATGACAGAGGCTGTCCAATTCTGCACCGGGCCGTTATCTATAGACTATACTGCAACTTCCACATGGATGTCACTGTAGTGAATGATCCACCTGAGAGCGGTTACATAAAATGATTGCAGTTTAAAGGTGCAGTGTGTAAGATTTTGGGCCATTTGTGTCACTTCGAAAAGATGACAGAACAATCACATACTGCCGTTTTCGTGAATTTATAATCCCGTCGATGTTGTTTTGTTCTTTTACCCAAAACGGACCCATTTGACCTGCGCCATCACAGAAAAGGGAGCTCATTCACAGGGTAAAGACACATCAACCGTCATTGTCTCTTTACTTCAAACCATTCAGAAGACAATAAGAGATGCGTAACTCCAGCTCGCCTACGTAACATGAAAACCCGAAACTCCTCTTAGGGTCTGCAGAGCCGCGAAAATGGCCCTGCAAGGAAACACATGCTGATTAACATCTGCCACTTGTTTGCATAAGAAATGTATCCAGCCATCCTGTTTATTTCTTTTTGGTTCTTGCCCTCGTTTGTTTTGAGCAGCATGTCGAGGACAGAAAATACATTGTCTTTTATTTTGTGCGGGATCGTTTCTGATCAGCGTGTGTTTGGTCTCATGCTAAGTTAGCGAGCGGCGTGGCTGTTAAAAAACATTGAAGTCGTTCCAAACAAAGATTCCATGAGGTTTTCCAGAGTTGTTTCAAACCATCTATGGTAGGTGGCACCTGGGCTGGTTCAGGTCTACACTGGATATCCTGATACTTTCCCGAGTCCTCAGTTAGAAGCGTCTGCTGATGTTGAATCAAGTCGGCTGTCGGTGAATCCAAGTGGAGCCTGATATTGTGTGAAGCTGGTGATGTTTCTATTTCACCGCTTGTTTTAAACCATGGGGCAACCTCCGGCGCAGACGGATGAAGCACCTGAGGAAATGGAAAGACTTGCAGTTCATAGGGTGGCCACTGGGGGCTGACTCCTAAAGGGAGCACATCCCCATGGACTCCCATGTTAAAATGATGAACTTTAAAGGTGAATGAGACATGTTTAAAGTCTGGCAACAAACAGTTTCGGCTTTGGACTCAGTCACGTCACCTTGACAACTGAACAAGTGGATTTTTTATTTTTTTATTTGCTTATTTTTATTTGATTGACGTTTAAAAGTACGCTACGTGCATCGTTGTATACAGTCTGTGGTTTATATCTACTCTTGCATGTCGAGGCAGCTTCGCATGGTCAACCGGCACAGTGCACGTACCCTCACTGCACGTGTGCAGTGGTTTCTCCAACCAAGCTTTGGGTAAATATGTTGCACTCCCTGACTCTTCATCAAAGATAATAACACATAGCACACAGTAATCCCGGTCAGTGCCTCACTGTCCATGCTCGTCGGCTCTCAGGACACTTTGGACAGCGAATGCCTCAAAGCTGCCAGTTGGCAGCAGCATGAAATGGCTCTGTGAGGCTTTTCTTGCTCCAGCCACGTCCAGTGGCCAGAGCCCTACACTAAATACATGAGCTGATTGTGTGGAGGGATGAATGTCTTTGCGTCTCTTCACATTCAAATCCCAAACTGTGAGTGTTTACTGCCCCAGTCCAGAAAACGGCTATTAATTGAGGTCTCGGCTGCATAGCTCCCAAAGATTTCCATATCTCCGTGGTTTGGTTAGTTCACTCCCGATGGAGGCGGAGTTTCCTCCATCACACAGTAGCTCTGTTGTGCACCGAGGTTGAGCGCAGGGTCAAGGGATGATTTTTTTTCCTACCTGCTCTAATCCAGGGATTATAATGTGAGTTAGTCCAACTGTCCTACACGCAGTGAAGGTACTCAACACTATGAAGACCATCACATTCAATCTGTAGAACAGGATGTGGGCAATTATTCTTCCGGGGGGGCGGGGGGGGGGGCACATAAGAAACTCATGGGGCCTAACAAACTTTGTTATATCAAGACCTGTTGTTACCATTCCATGAAGTTCTTGACAACATTTTATGCGTTATTTATTTATTCATGTATTATGTAGATTAACTTTATTTCTGTAACAATTACTCCAAACACCACATTATCAAGAAACTCAAATGGATGTGAAAACAACATGGATTTACAATCAGTCATTATCAAATGTGTGTCAGGAAAGTAGTTTAACATTCAGCACAAAAGATATTTATATTTGAAAATAAAAGAGTTCGGTTTTGTAGAGACTATCAGTCAGTTTGAATAGATACAAACAGTTCCCTTATACTCTGAAATACAGAAAAACACTCATTTCAAAATCACATTGGACTGGAAATGAATGGGGGTGGGTTTCTTGAGTGGGACTTTTATTTTGAAGGCTTGGAGAGCCCACCAACAACATGAAAATCTGCCCACTCCGCTTGTACCACGATGCTCCTGCATGTAGACATCAAGCATGACAGAATTACACACAAATGGAAGCATTTCAACAAAAAAAGCATATTTTGGCTTTTTTTTTTTAAACCATTAAACAATGGTGTGGGCCGGAGGTGGCCCGTGGGCCAAGAAACAAAAATATTTGAAAATTAGAGAGTTTTGTTTTGAAACAATATCAGTCCATTTGAATGAACATTGAATGAACACAAACCTCAAAATCAAACAGGACTGGAATCAAACAGGGGTGGTTTTGTGATGTTCTAGTGGGACTTTTGTTTTGAACGACTCCGAAAATGAGGGGAGGTGCTGTGAATGGAAGCTACCGGATGCAGCTGGGCTGGCTTGGTCTCTGTCCTCGCATATAACCATTAAGCATGACCAAATCATACACACGGGACATGGCAGTATTTAGAAGTAAAAGCATGTTTTGTTTTTTTTCTAGCTTTTTGTATAAACTAGTGGAGCTGGTGCTTGACTCTGCAGGACTCACTGAACCATGGTGCGGGCTGGACGTGGCCCGCGAGCCGTGAAATGCCTCGGTCTGCTGATGACACACGTGAAACGTGACCCTCCGTGACCCACGGAGCTGCTCTGGGGGCCTCTGCGTCTCATCATGATCGCTGTTCAAAGCTCACATGTATCCATGAGAGGAAGTGACCCCCGTTTGAATTAAAGCTGCCACACATGTAAAACATGTTCATCCTCTTTCCTGTCAGCTTACCTCAGCCCTTTTAGAGATTACATCACCCAAAGGCCCAATGACAAGCGCACCATTTCAAAGCTCTCCCTGCAGGTTCTGGACTCACTTTCGCGTGTGTCTGAATTCTACTGAGGTCTTTTTTTTCAAAAATAAATATATATATATATATATATTAGCACACGGGATGCATGGCGACACCTTGCATAGGTCCATGTTTGCAGAGCATTGCATAGTAAGATGTGTGGAGCTTTGTGGAGGACAGTGTAACATTGCTGTTTGGTTTTGTAAGGGTGTTCCATGTTGGTGTGAGCTGAGGGGCAACCTCCGATGCAGACAGATGAAACACAATAGGAAGTGAAAAAACGTGCAGTTCACAGGGTAACCACTGGGGGGCTGACTCCAAAAGGGAGCAAATCCCCATAGACTCCCATGTTAAAATGGACAACTTCAGAGGTGAATGAAACATGTTTAAATATGTTCAAAGTCTGGTAGTTTTGGTCTTAATCAGTCACATGTGTTACCATGGCAACTGTACAGGGTGACTTTTTCTTTTCTTCTAACTGGCTTATTTTTATTCTATAGACGTTTGAAATGATGCATTGTCTTTTGACTGACAGCTGCGCCGACTTGGCAGTACTGCGCATGAGGTGACGGCACTACGAGCCCACCCACAGCTCCGCGTGTGTCCCACCTCTTCGCCCATTTTTGAATGAAGCGGGAAGTAGGAGGTGTTAGGGTTTGGCTAAATGGCGACAACGGCCACACCCAAAATGTACCTCAAAACCTCTCCGCTAAAACCAACTGGTGACATCACGGATGCTACATCCATCTTTATATACAGTAGATGGTGAGAGCTAAAAGAATTGTCAGTGACACAGGCTCCTTGATTGACAGTGAGGGAGGGCAGGGGGCGTCTGGCAAATGGAACAGAAGAAACCCTCCCCATTCGAATCTATACATGTCTACCAAAGGTGAACCTGCAGCACTGGATAGTTATTTTCATATATCACAAAAACTACCCAATTCCTCTCTTAAATGTGCAATGTGTAAGAATTTGGTCTATTTTTTTTCCACTTCTATCTGCAGGATTAGAATTAAATAACCATACTATACAGTATTGTACAAATGTAGAATCACTTCAATTAATGAATTGCGTTTTACATGACCCTAAAATGAGCCCTTCATTGTCTATTTACATCAGGAGTGGGTCCTCCCTGTGGGGGCCGCCATGTTTCTATAATTGCCCAGAGTGGAAGCACCGAGCATCTTTTGAGCTTTAATGACAGCTGAGGGTGATGTATAGGTTCTCCCGTCTGCTGAAATGGAAAGGCGGTGGATATAATATACTTCACCGATAGATGTCCTCCAACTTGTCACACTGTACCTTTAAGCAGGTTTCAAATGAATAATGTGTTACGAGTGCAGAGACGCTCCGGCTCCCTTTCCAGTCAGTGCACATGGGATTTGAACCCCCTCTTCCTCCATGCATTTTCTGCTGCTTTGAGCGTACGTCTGCAGCAGGCGCCGCAGTCGGCTTCTCCAATTAGCCGACTTACTCTACCGTGAAAATGTGGGAGTGATTATTGTCAAACCCGGGCGGCCGGAAGCTCTGCCAATAACCCTCTCCACGTTATTGCAGTTAATTGCTTTGCAAGGTAAATGGAAGTCCAACATGACTAGTTCTCCTTATCGATATTATCATTACACATAATTCCATAGCGGTCATTATCAGCGCTGTGGGTGTGACCTGTAGGAATACCTCCATTTTGACGGTTTCTGATGATTTTTTCAGCAGATATGACATTTTAATGATTGATTGATCATAAAGCTGGATAATATGGCAGCACTCCAAAAGCGAAATCAAAGCATATTGATCGCCTCATGCAGTTTGACATTAAAGGCACATAATTGGTTAAATTATTTTAGTGAATTATTTTCAATATTTTCACTCTTATTGTAAATGGACCAATTGTGTGATGTTCTTTGTCCAAAGCCACAATAGTTAGGTTTTGTTTCAATGTCTCTACTGTTCTGTTTTAGCCTTTTGTTTGTGGATATTCTTTAGATAAGTTTGTTTCATAAACTTCCTCTACAGTAGATACCACATGGAAGCTGTTGTTTTTTTTTGCAGCCAATGAAAACACAGCACTGATACCTTGAGAAATTAAAACATTTGGAAAAGAATCCTCATAATATGAAATATTAATATTTTGAAACTCTAGTTTCATAGTAGCTCACACATGTTAGCAGTTATGGTTCTGTTACACAAACCCATGGCATACACAGCAACATGAGAGTGTTGGTAATGACGCGAATGGCTCCCCTGGAGGTCAGGTGGAGGAGCCCACCAACTGCAGCCGGAGCTCGGAGGACTCTCATCCTACTCTTCCTCGGGGGCCCGACTTTAAAACAGCTGTGAATTTGACCGAGCTCCAGGGTTATTTTAGTCGTGGCAATACCAGAGGGAAACCACACACACACACACACACACACACACACACACACACACACACCTCTTCCCTTCTGATGGTCTGAGTGAGACAGGGTCTCTCTCTCTCTCTCTCTCTCACACACACACACACACACACACACACACACAGAACCTGCAAGACCGTGTGCTCCCCGATCTACTAAATATTATAGGTGTAAGATTTGGTGATATCTAGAGGTGAAGTTGCATGTTGTATCCATCACCTCACTTTCATCCTTCTGAACAATCTTTGTCATTAAAACTCAAAAGATGCTCAAAAATACATTTAGGTGATAATAAATTCATCAAAATGTCTGAATGTAATTGTTTTGTAATATTTATAGAAGTGGGAAAAAAAGAGAGAATTGCTCATTTAGAATGAGACGGATATTTTAAAGCAGTGTGATACATTAAATTAAACTTCTGACAATTCCCACTCAATTATTATTTCTGTTTTCTAATTTTACCTTGAGAACTTTAAAGGTGTAGTGTGTAAGATTTGTTGACATCTAGAGGTGAAGTTGCATGCTGTATCCATCACCTCACCCTCAGCCTTCTGAACATACAGCAGAAGCTATGGTAGACTTCAGTTGTCATTAAAACTCAAAAGATGTTTAGTATGTCCACTCTGGGCTGCTGTTAAAACATGGCGGGCCCCGTGGAGAGGACCCGCTCCTCATGTTAAAAGGGACCTATTATGCCCATTTTAGAGGCTCTCTCTTTGGTCTTTTGCCTCTATTATGATGATAAACGGTATTTATAGTCTCAGAAACGCAAAAATCCGGAAGTCATTCCTTGGGAGAAAATTAGGGTTTTGTCTACTCCCCCCTCCCCCCTCACTATCTCCTCATTGGCTGATCGGTAGGTGATCCAAGACTGGCTGAAAATTTAGTTAGTTCCGCCCTCTAAGCAAGCACGTTTCACCCTCACAGGCGTGCTCTAAGCCGGCAGCCTTCACTGCCAAAACATAAACATTGCATGGAAAATTAATCGAGTTAAACAGACGAACATAAGCATAAGCTGATGTTTGTCTCTCTGCGGCGAGCGGTCGCTCAGCTGCTGGACGCATGTTGGCATCGTCTGGCCCGTAGAATTAATAACCATCACTGCTTAGTGTTTTCTTCGTCAAGAACAAATGTATTTCTCCTTCAAGGCAGCCACCGTGCAGGCACAGGCACAGCCACTCTGTGCTGAAAGATCTGGTTTGGGGTGGCGTTCTCAGGGTGGATTTCAGGCTTAAAATATAGTTTGTTTGAAACAAATTTGTCCAGCAGACACCAACATATGTTCGTCAAAAGCAAGCAGACAAGCAGCACCGTGGGACAGAGTGATGTAAAAGTGTGCTGTTTACCTCGGAAATGACAACGGTCTTCTCTTTAAAACGGAAAATTCTGAGGTCTTGCACCGACCCAAAGGATATTAACAGGCTTAAAGTTACGGACACAGGCGCCGTGGGCCTGATGTTGGGACGTGCCACTGGCTATATCAGTTTGAGAAAGTGGTCTCAGACTGGTCTGCTTAAAAGCTTGTTAAACTGATTGAGTTGAGGTCTGGCGGATTTAAA
>JAFBJT010111900.1:18702-31098 GCA_016785325.1 Chascanopsetta lugubris | reverse complement strand
GCGGAGCTGCTCCGTGTGAACGCGGCCTGTCGTTTCGGAAGAGGATGATGTCAGAGGAGGGATCGGAGGTGGGTTCAGTCCTGCTCGCTCCACACCCACGGGCAGGAGGGAAACCTCAGTCGACATCTTCTCCTCGGTGATTCGGGAGCAGCTGTGCGGCGGAGGTGCGGCGGGATAAAGCGAGGGGAAGTGCGGAGCGCGGGACTTTGATCTCGAGTGTTCACATCTGGTCTCTGTCGAGCCTCGGCTCGTTCATCTCGAAGGTTGCACTTTAATCTGACCTCTCGGGGGGATGGGCCGAAGTTATCTGACCTCACCGCGGCTGAGAGGATGAAAGGGGCGCCACAGTCAAGTGGACCTGCACCGAGGTGTGGGACCAACCCGCTTTGCTTTGCTTTGCTTTGCTTTGCTTTGCATTGCTTCGCATGTGATGCCAGACGTGATGCGCCGCGCCGCTAATGGCGACGTTTTCCCCCCGACGTGTCCCGTGATTGAGTGCGAAGTGACGGATCTGCTTTGCGAATACCTGGTTAGGCCAGAAACACCAGGAGAGAAAAATGACAAGAGCTCAACACACCAGGGGATCGGGTCGTGCACTTTACCCTCCGTGTTCAAAAGAGACATGTTTGCTTCCTGTCTGACACTTTTTGTGGCGTTGCAGTGTATGAACCACTACAACCTAATGCTGAATGGATGATGTGGTTGCAGCCCGATGGTGAAAAGCCGAACATGAATTACGCTTGTCATTGCTGTGAATGGGGACAGTGTAAAATAGAGAGTGGATCTGCAGGCGACACATCCGTATAACTGTGGTGCGTCTTATACATTGAGAATATTGAGACAAAGCAAAAGAGAGAGCTGCCCCACAGCAGATATTTCTAAATGAAGCCCTTTGAATGACAGTGAAATATTTATAGTTATGGTTCAACTTTGTTTTATGGGCTACAAGGTCTTTTACTGCCGTCAATAAAAAAAAAAACATGTCAAAGGCATCCTGGCTCTTGCACGTCTCTCTCCACACAGACAGGCTTTGGCTCATGTGTGAACGTGTGACTGTGACAGGGTGTATGTGAGTCCATATAAGCAGAGAGAGGGAATGTGTTCTGCTTATCAGTGAGTGGTTGCTGACTTATCTGCTCGCCGGACCGTCCTGGCCTCCGGGCGTCTTGTTTTTCTGAACTTTGTGCCACGTGTGGTGGACATCGACACTGGCCAGCAGGTGGTGCTGTGTTTGCGTTGATCTCACTCCCCGATGGGACGCCTGATGAGGTCATGGAGGCTAGCGCCCGTTGTTTGTTTTTTTCAGTCTAGTTGCTCCTCTGATGTTGTTGTTGTGAAGTCGACACAGAACGAATGACTTCAGAGAGCGGTTCAGCAGGGTCAGTGTATCAGTGGCCAGCAGGTGGTGCTGTAGAGTGAGAGACTTGCGAGCGGCAGAAATGAGTGACCGTAGCTGATTGGTTCGAGCATAGGTTCATTGTATAACGTAAAAAAGAATCAAGAATGTAATTTTTTACCGCTTTATTTAGTGTTCGTAATATCTGGAATTTTCCTTTTACTCACACATACTTCTTCTACCTTTTTTAGGAGAATGTAATTTTTCTTTTATTTCATTCTTATACATAATTGATGGTTTTGTCTCATGAAATATACACATGCAGTCTCTTCTGTGGAGTTGCACCTGAAGGACAGTGGTGAGTCACCTCCACATCGGATTGTTCTGAGACTTGATTTGCTTTTTTACTCAAACACAAACATTCCTGCCGATTGATTCCTGCCACACGTCACCACAACATCCTCACCTTGGAATCAAGGTCCTCGCTCTCTTCCCGGGTTAAAAGTTCTGATTTTAAAAGTCCGCATTACTGAAACATGATTATTGATTAAACAAGAATCCTGGATCGAGTTCATTTCTACACGGAATTTAGATGGATATTTTTCACCGAACCTTGTTTTCCATTCAGCAAAGCATGACAAACATGTTCTACCCTTTTCTTTTTTCTTTTTTTGAAATGTCCTTGACCTGCAATCCTGTCGTCAGCACGAGCAAGATTCATCAATCTCTTTAGAAAAGACCTGGATCATTGAAGGAGCAAATTCTACGATGGCATGTTACAACATCATTACAACGTCTTTCTGACATAAACGTGTGTCAAGCGAAGATGTTCGTCAACAAATCGACCTTTAAATGTGTCATGCTCTGACGTGTGTGTGTGTGTGTGTCATGCTCTTTTTAAACACAGTCATGCTCACTACATATATACGTATGTTCAGGCTCACGTACAGACACGTCAACATGCATGCAAGGGGAACACACTCTATCAGATAATCATAGATAAACACACACGCACACACGCGCGCGCACTTACACACACACACACACACAAACACGCACACACACACACGCGCACGCACACACACACACACAGTGCTCAGACATGCCTTTTCTTGTCCTCCCTCCCCTCTGTGTCCTCTCAGCCCTCTAAAATAAATGGAGTGTCGTCTTCCCTCTGTCTGCGTCAGCTCACGGCTCTGATCTGATCTACAGCTCCGTTTGGAATGTGCTTTGTGCAGCCTCTGTAAATCTCTCCCCACTTTTATCTAAGGTCAAAGTTTTTTTTCTGTTTTTTTTTCCCCCTCTCTTTCTTGGTTTCATATAAACCCAAACCCTCTGTGCCCCTCCAGTCTTCTTGACAAGGGACACGGCCGTGACGTGGTGTGTCTGGTATTGATGGACATTTTCTGGTACAGCAGCTCTGAATGGGACGAGCAGGCAAACGCAGGCCGGCAGTTGATTATTTATCAGAGGCGCTCGTGCTCCGACCTCTTTCCGCCGTACGTCTCCCGACATCTCCGTCACCTCAACTCCTCTGGTGTGGATAATTGCTCGGGTGACCCAGGGGCTGAAAAGAATGAGTCATTGATTTATGTCATTTAGTTTGTGTAGACGTGCGTGTGTATGTGTGTGTGTGTGTGTGTGTGTGTGTGTGTGAAGGCAGATGGATGGATAATGAGAGACTGGATATAGAGGTGATGGGGGAACAGAGAGAGCGACAGGAGTGTGTGTCGACACACCTGCTGTGTCCTCCGCTTTAAAGCCACAAACGCCGTCATGCATCAGGATCCGTGGCGTCAGCGCTTCGTGTTAGGAACGGGTGCCAACTCATAGAATGACTTATTTCCACAGTCTGCATGTAAAGATGAACGCAGCGTCCGTGACGTCGCCCTTTGGTTGCAGAGTGTTAATGAGTTGGGGGGGGGGGGGGGGGGGGCGTTCACTCGTCGCCGTCTTGCCAATGCTAACTTCTCCTACTTCGGGGTTCATGCAGAAATGGGCAAAGAGGCGGAGCACAGGCAGAGCTGGGATGGAAGGGCCCACGCTGCTGTCACAGCATCCACGGGTCAGCCGGGTGTCACTGAAGAGGCCACGCCCTTAATTATGCACAATTTCTAACATATGAAAAGTCCCCGGTTTGATTGAGACCGAAACCATAGTTTGTCCCGGGCTGGTAGATGCATTCAGCTCTAAATCTGGCAGCTTTAACGTGGGAGTCAATGGGGATCCACTCACCTCAGTCGGCCTCAAGTGGCCACTGCAGGTTTGACCACTTCTGTATCGGCCTCATCCGTCAGGCCCGGATGTTGCTGCCTGCTTTAATCAGTTGATCCGCATTGTTTCTTGGAGCCTGTGAAACATTGTAAACATCAGATAGAGAGTTCCTGTAAAGCACATACTGTACATCCACGCTGGCTGACACCCTAATTCTAATCCTCCGGGTCAAAGAATGTGGAAAACAATTCCTGCATCCAACCATTTATAGACATCCGCTTCACAGTGCTGTCGATTTCTCCTCGGGGGCCTCACCCCACCCTTCAAGGAGATTTCATGGGAATGGGCTCTGTAATTTTGGCGCATTCCTGCAATGGAACCACAGTGATTACACCGAAGTTGCACGGGAAGACTTTTTTCAAATCTCTCGGAAATCGTGTTTTTTCTGGCTGATCGATGTTCATTTCCACCCCTTGTTATATTGACCAAATACCGTAAACTCAGCACTTTGCTGCAGTCGTTTGAATACATCTGGAGAGTTGATTGTTGGTGTGACTCTGCCGATGGCGAGGGAGACACAGAGACACAAGTGTTGGTGCTAATCCTCAGCAGATGGACTCCTGGAGCGGCCTGAAGAAGCGCCGTCATCCACCCGGTGTTTGCGCATGGAATATTTTCTTCCTCAGCCTGCGCCGTCTCCGCTCAGGACCGTTCCCTTTTTTGGGTAAAGTGTGTTTACAGCAAACTGTTTCCCATTATCTCCTTTCTCAGCCACACGCCCCCCCCCCTTCCCCCCCCTGGGGTGGCTTTTACCCACAGCACAACCCCGCTGTGATGTCAGCGCAGGTGCTTATATGCTATTGGCTGTGGCGAGGCTTTGTGTCACGGCCACGGTGGGTGTGGCTCTCGCGCAATCTGCGAGGCGAGTGACGAGTCAGTGAATCACAGTCAGTCACCGCGTCAGAGGAAGGTGTGACAATGAATGAGTTGTTAAACATATGCGTTTTCGAATCTGACTGTTTGCACACGCAGCGCACACACACACACACACACACACACACACACACACACACACACACACACACACACACACACTCTCGGCCCACAATACAGCAGGGGAACAGAGTTGCCTGTGCGGGGAACCACAGCTTTGTGTGGCGCTTGTGCGGTGGTGAAGCTTTCACACCTGCCCCGAATATAACGGAGAGCTGGATGTGATAAGAGGGTGTGGACATGTGTGTATTTGTGAAGATGGAACTGGTGGAGAGCGACATGTCTTTGGCTCTCGTATTAAATATAGAAACTCCGAGTGAAGGGACACGTGTAAAGGGGTCGTTTTTGTGTGTGTACGATGAATATGTGTGTGTGTGTGTGTGTGTGTGTGTGTGTGTTTCTAAGAGCAGGTTAGAAAAGCGGATGAGCACAATGCATCTGCCCTCATTCATCATGCACTCGGGTAAACCGTTACATTCCAAAGTTCATACTCATTCCCTTTTGACCTTCTATCCGGAGCCATCACAGAGGCAGATAGCAGCGTTTAGCCAATTATTTATGATGGGGAAGTATGTGTGGTATGTCCTGCGCATCATTATGGCTGCGTTTGATCCGCAGAGAGAAACCTTAGTGTCTGAAACAAGAAACAACCACATAGGAAGTCTCCTGGAAACGCAGCATGTAACACAGAGGATATTTAGCTTTTCTAGCACAATGTCTCCTTTGTTTACTTTTGATGGTGTAGCCAGGTCATCGTTGTCACTACACTGATGGAGACACGCTTCATTCATTTGAATTCAAATCATCACCGTAACACAGTTGAGGTTTATTCAGTAAACACAACAACATTCTTTCACAATCTATTGCTGCATCTCCTCTTTTCAGCCTCTGTCTGAAACTCTCCGTTTAAGCTCCCGTCTCGATAAGACCTCTCTCATGACATCCCAGTGCGCAGGAGACATTAGCAAACATTACCATGGATACGTTATCAATACTGGATACACCACAGGAGATGGACTATGATGCAAAAAAAACAACATAGTGGCCAAACTGGTGCACTGCAGCGTGCTTGTTGGTCATGTTGATGATAACGTGTGGCCCAAAAAGACTTGTTTAAAAGTGTTGTTTACTCACAAATACTTTGTCGTAATCATTAGCTTTTCATCACTGTCAAAGTTGGACCAATATTTCTATACACTCTGATGTTTGTGCGTCAAACTGGAACGAAAGTAACCATAACACATTGTGAGCTGATATTTTAGCGCTGTCCCCGAGCTGTTAGCTGCGACTCATTGACTGCATCGAGTGAATTATTGATACACTGACTTGAAACCTATGGATGGGATGAAGGAGCAGCGCTGATAGAACCCACGTATGGAACGTGTCCATCGGCCTGTGACTGTGAACGTCGTCTTCTCTCTCACTCTCAGGAAACATCAACCAACCGAGAGCTCAGCGTTTGACTTTCACACAAAGCCAACGTGCTAAACCCAATTTTGAAGCAACGATACTAATTATGCGTGTAATAACTAATTATGCTTTTGTTGTTTTCGCCGCAGTCATGGCAAATAGCGATAATAATGGCAGCGGGGAAAAAAACGCTGACACGGACAAGGTGTCATGGACAATCCTGTATTAATGAGGCTATTTCCATAGTGAGGATGAGGGTGACGACAAAAAGGGACCTCATCTCTGAAGGGAATCCCCCCCTGACCTTTGCTGTCACCACCTGATGGGATTATGGGATGGCTCCGGAGCTGCATCAGTGAGGCTGATATCCCTGACGCTAGTCATCGCCCGGGTGAACTGTCACCGTGGAGACCAAGGTGCTCGCAGTGACATCACGGTGGGAAAACGGTGTCGGTGGATTTCAGCCGTGACTCAGCGGTGCGAGAGAGCGCCGGTCTTCCCTGTGGATTCCACATAATCGTATGGACGTGGATCATTTCCCCATTCGCTGATGATATGCAAATGATCACCCCCCGCCGCCAATCAGCGCCAACCAATGATCTGCCAGATAGGGAGTGACTGGCTGATTCTAAATCGAATGCAACTGTGCTAATGAGCAGGTTTACGTCAGCGGGTCGAGGGCCGGAGCCGAGTGTGTTTCACGCTCTGGTGTGAATCTTGAAGCTCATCAGCACTCGGTGAAATCACAGCGACACACGCAAACACATGTTCCAGCTGTATCTGGAAATAACGATGGTGTGGGTTTACTCGGTCTGACAGTGAGCCGCGACATCACGGGGACCTTTAATACTTCAGTACTGAATGAACGTTCACACTTTAATCTGTGTCTTCATGAAGGTGTAAGACTGTATCTCTCTGTTCCACGTGTCTCATTATGTTATATGTTATATTACCTGATGATAACATCATCATAATGAGTCTTATGTTACTTTACTTTGCTCCACCTTCCTTCACCCAGCTGTTCCCTGCTTTACATAAGCGCGCGGCTGATCAGCGTGAATACTAAGCTGTCATTTGTAGCTTTGTGCGTTTCCTTTGCTTTACATAAATGAACCTGTCGTCACATAACTTCAAGTCACTTAAGATGACTCTTATTCAGTTTGCTTGACTTGACGTTACCTTATTTTACTTCATTGTACTTCATTTGACCTTCCTTTGCTTTGCTTTACTGTACCTCACTTAACTTTACACATCTATAAGACGATGTCGTTTAACTTCACCTTGCTTCACCTTGCCTAACTTAATTTGACTTTCATTTCCTTGACTTCACTTGAATCGATCATTGATTGCCATATCGTGCAATAACATGAAAAATACCTGCATGCTCGTAAAAATACAAAATATATGGAAGTGTGCACCACACCGTCACAGTGAGCGCCACCATGTGGAAAATAGCATTGTGCCAGCGACGTGATCGGTAGTGTCCATATTCTGCAATGACAGCGTTTTCTTTGTTTGAAATATGGAATGAAAGTGTAACATCTCCACCTTTCTTCTCTCTCTCTCTCTCTCTCTCTCCATGTGCAGTTTCGACGTGGACAATGGCACGTCATCAGGTCGCAGCCCCCTGGACCCCATGGCCAGTCCGGGCTCAGGCCTCATCCTGCAGGCCAACTTTGTCCACAGCCAGCGGAGAGAGTCCTTCCTCTACCGCTCCGACAGCGACTACGACCTCTCGCCCAAGTCTATGTCCCGAAACTCCTCCATTGCCAGTGACATGTGAGTGCGCCGTGTCTTCTTCTTCCACCTGTAACACACACACACTCTTTATCCTGTCTCACTGCAGCGCTGTGTGTGTGTGTGTGTGTCCATGGCTGGATATTTATCACTCAGGCTCTTGAAGCAGCTCCACTGATTGCCTGGGCCCCTGGTGGGAAGTGTGCATGACCAACAGCTGATTGTGTAGTGTCACGTTTATTCTTAGCCACATCCAGTATCACAAATGATGTGGTCACTGACAAAGTCTCTGCAAGCAAAGGTCATGTGTCTCTGATGTTTTCCAATTTGTCGCTTACATCAGCATCACTCAACGGGGAAATTAAGTATCCTGGTGCACAGCGTCTTCTCTTTTTCTCTCTCTCTCTCTCTCTCTCTCTCTCTCTTAATTTGTCTCAGCCAACGCAACATTTACACCAGTGGAAAGGTACCCACCCGACACCGTAATAACAAAACCCCTGTTTCAGGGTGTATGGTACAATCCCCAGGCCCCTCCCACACAGTGGAAGCTATCCAGTTACATCCCACTGCACACTTAGCGCCACAGGAAATCAAATATCGACTGAAAAGCGGGCGTTCGATCCAGCTGCACAAAGACAAGACAAATAGACGATAGTATGAAAACGTAATGTCCTGCAGTAACCCTAGACTTCCTCCCCACTGCTGCTGCATTCGGCTCTATGGGATTAGACCAGTGACCCTTCACTGACCTACACCCACTATCCGGTTACCGCGTTAGGACCCATTACTGCAAGTTTTCATGCATCCTGCTCACGCATCTTTTTTCCTGCTTAGTTGCAGATACAAAGACGTCCTCAGCTCTGTTTGTGAAAATGAGTGCAGGTTTGTTTTTGTTTTTTTCAATAATGTAGAACTGGTGGCTCTGGGTGCAGCTTTTATTCTGAAATTGCAAAATTGACCAAAACAAATGTTCAATGACCTGCAATTTGAGAGTGAGGTGACGTTGTTGTGAACGTACTGTTGTGATAAACATTATCACTCGGGTCGAGTCCCAGCCGCTGCCCCGGCACCGCTGCTCTTCACTGTGACAATATAATACACATGTCAAGTATGAAGCCAGGGGGCTGCGATCAAACTGGGTGGGGACCTGCAGTATAGGTTCCCACCCGGTGGGTTTGTGGTTCCATGCTGGCCCCACCTGTGTTTGCCCGTATGGGCTGTATGTAGGATCTAACTGGGATGAGGTGGGGACACAGTGGCTTATTTTTATTTATTTTATGGGGCCCATAAAGTTCCAGTCCACGCACACTTAGCCCGCATTTGACTCGTGGGGCCCACGGAGTCGGCCCACATAGGCTTCGCGTGCCACCGCCCGTGTTGCCCAGTTCCACTCCCTTGCTTAAAGGGGCCATTTAGTCAACTCACACGGTCTGGCATAGTGGGGCCCGTGCTACTGAAACCGATAGGGCCCACACACTTGAATTCTGTCGGGTAGTACAAAAACATGAAAGGAGAGGACCTGCACCTGATGTAAATATAAAGATATACTAAGAATACATAATCGATATACTCAGGCTAATAATGAAAATAATCCTTTCCACTTATTTCACCTAAATCTGTCGCACCGTTTCAGTGTACACACACTGACTCTGTTACACACACACACACATGATCACAGAATTACTCATACTGCATTCACTGAATTCACTGTGACGTAACCGCTCACTGTGGCTGGGACACAAACACAGAAGCCGGCGTCCTCTTTCCTGTCTTGTGACAGGAGACATGTCGGACGTGTGTGTTGACCTTCCTGCCAGGCGTGTCGGCCCATGTGGCCGTGGATGTGTGTGTGTGTGTGTGTTGTGTGTGTGTGTGTTACGTGTCTGTGGTCTTGTGCAATGTAACAAGACACTGGGCGACACTAACACACTCGGGTCACCTGAGTAGATGTTGACAGTGTTTGCAGTCATAACAGCTGGGCAGGAGTCTGACTCTTAAACAACACAGCCTGAACACGACCGCGTTGCATCATGTATTTAAAAAAAGCTGCGGTCGCACACTGTGGAGCGGAGTCTCAGCTGTTTCCTGATGTGTGGAGTGAACATGTCACTGTAAATCAGAGCATCAGTGGCGCTGAGATTAATTTGATGTGATGACACACACATATGCGCACACACACACACACGCACACACACACACACACACACACACTCCCCTCCCCTCCCCTCCCGCCTCCGTTGTCAAATGTCAGTGTGACTTTAAGCTGCATCTAATATTAAATCCCCTCTCTCTGTTATTATCTTGCAGTCATGGTGACGATATGATTGTAACGCCATTTGCACAGGTGAGTGCTCGCACCCGTTTTGTATTGATATGAAATGATCATTGTGTGTGTATGTGTGTGTGTGTGTGTGTCTATGGTTCCATCTTCATCCATTGTGTCCCCGGCAGGTTCTGGCCAGTTTGAGAACCGTACGGAACAACTTCGGTGCATTAACAAACCTACAGCAAGACAGAGCGTCCAATAAGTAAGTGTGAGAAGTTCTCATGGAGGAGACACAGTGGAGCTGAGGTCATTCATGCGCTGCCCACAGTTTGGCTTTGCTCGCCCTCTGCTGGTCATTTCGAGTACTACAACAACAGAGGCTTTCTCAAGGCATGGAGGTCCCCCTCAGTCAGTCTTTGAATTGAATAGAGAGTTTAATGGTAAATGATTCATTATATTATTTTTTGTATATTTGTTATATTTATGTATATTTGTTTTGTTTTTTTAATCATTACAGGAGATCACCCATGTGTAACCCACCACCCATCACCAAGACCACCTTTACAGGTATGTGGACATAGAGTCGGATCATGATTTGTGTCTTCTGTGTTTGCTTGTGTGTGTGTGTGTGTGTGTGTGTGTGTGTGTGTGTGTGTGATTAATTGTCCAAAGTGTTGCTTTTCCAAGGCAAAGGTGACAATTGAGTGAGAAGGTGAAGTGATGTGAGGTTCCAATGACTGCGACCCGGTTGAAGTAAACATGAGTGTGATTGTTGGTTCTGGATGGAACATCGCAACAATCAACATCATCTCTGGGACAGAGACACATTCGAGGCTTTGCTTTCATTTGCACCATACAGATGTCAGTCAGTCAGTCCAGGGCCCCGTCTGAGTATTGATGAATCTAACCATAGATTCGTCAATACGTCACTAATGGATCCTCAGGTGCTATTTATAGACACCTGTGACTTTGGGTCTTGAAGTGGAAAGTGTGGCCTGTACAGTCTGTGGGCTTGTTTCTGAGGAGGATGTGGCAGAGTCACTCTCAGGTTTGTCCTTGACCTGTGTTTAGCAGAATGGCTGTGACCTCGGTGGTGTTGGGCCACATATCACCTCTGTCATTGTCCTCTTTCTTTCTTTTTTCCATTCCTCCACATCCTTTCTTTCCAGCTGGTCATTCCAAGAATCCCATTCCAGATTCTTAACCCGCGGATAGAGTGTATATGAGGTGGAAGAGGTGTCGCTGTGCTATATTTAGAACACAATCATACTTGAACAGCCATTATGGGCCATGCCATAAACAGGTGACAGCTGTGAGTCATGAGCCGGACTGTTTGGAAATATTGACGGCGGCAGTGACTGTAGTACTCGCGCATGAGTGACAATAAAAGGAGTATAAATGATAGTAACTCAGTCAAATCTGTGAGTTTCCCCTCCATCATTCTTCCCTTTATGACCCTGCCCCTTCAAATTGTCTTTGATGTGCTGACTGGACAAAAAATATTTTCGAGTCTTGTGAAAAGTAAATTGTGATACGTTTTACACTGATGAGAATAGATGGAAAACTGAGAATATTGACTCCAATAAAATTCCAGATTTTAAATAACTCAGTGTAAATCCCAATGTATTGTAACTGTTTCATATGTTTTAAATTCTGATTATGAATTTCATTAGAATGTGAGTTGAAACAATTTAAATAACTTCACCTTCTGGAGATGGTTGAGCAGAATATTTGCCTCTATGGACCCATTTGCATCAGAGAGGCCCCCTAGTGGCTGAAGTTAGATTTTGTGCATTCAAAAAATTGTAATGTATTAATACTAAGAATGATCAAATGTCAAAATGACTATCATGTTTGCTCTAATGAAAATGACAGATCGCTCACACCTTTGTGAATGCATAGATACTATTACACAGCTCTACAAATGAATTATAATCCGCTTAAAACAAATAACATAAACATTGTACAATGTATAGATATCATCTTTTTCCTGTAGTGCATTCCTTCCTTTCTCCTCCTCTCATCATGTCTCTGCCTTTTCATCCTCCTTCCTCCTCTTCCTCCTCCTCCTCTTCCTCCTCCTCCTCCCGCTCTCCTCCTTCTCCCGCTCACAGTCCGACTTCACTGTCGAGCTGTTCCGGAACGTAGTTTGGCTGCAGCCGTGCGTCTGTGCAGCAGAGTGGCCTCTCTGAGCGCCGGTGTCTGATGTCGCACTAAGCATGAGAAGAATGTCATTGACGTCAGTGCAGTTGCTGTCAGAAAGAGTAGCACCCCAGCCACTGACACCACACCAGGGAGAGAGGGAGGGAAAGAGAGAGAGAGAGAGAGAGAGAGAGACGGAGAAAGGGGAAGAGGGGAGAAGAGAGAGAGAGAGGGAGAGAGAGAGAGAGACAGAGAGAAAGAGAGCGAGGGAGGGAGCGCGAGCGCCCGCGTGTGCACG
>JAFBJT010111900.1:0-18658 GCA_016785325.1 Chascanopsetta lugubris | reverse complement strand
AAGGACAGAGGATGTTACCCACCCTGTGAAGCCCTGTGAGACAAACTGTGATTTGTAAATGCGGGCTATTTAAATAAACTCTGATTGATTGATTGATTGATCCTCTAAGGCCCCCTGCGATTTGACTTACTTATGTTTTGGCTGTGTCCCAAACTATACAATTTTTGGCAATCGGTTTTTAACACAATTTCTGAAATAATTGGTCTAGAAATTCAACCGTCCCCTCATATAGCTATCTTTGGTAGACCTCTTGATGAAATGATCTTGACAAACATACAATCCAATGTTTAATTGTTCGAAGAAAAATGTTCATGTTATGGAAATCCCCCTTGTTGCCTTCTTTTAAGGCTTGGTTTGGTGATATTTTGAGTCTTCTGAAACTAGAAAAAATTTTGTTCACTCTGACGGACTCTTCTGGTTTTACTCCTACTGGAGACCACTAATTAGTAACGTAGACCGACTCCCTCCTGCCATGGCATCACCACAGTGATTCATCCGCTTATGCATACATGATCTACCCAACACATCTTCTAGAAAGTATGGCTATGCGCACGATCTTGCCATCATGCTAAGACGACCAACGTGGAAGGGGATGGAAGAGGGCCTCAACAAAGACATGGGCACCATGGTAGCATACCTTCGAAGATGGCATCTACAGCTCAGCATTGGTAAGACAGTCACAGCAGCATACCATCTTAGCACCAGAGAAGCAAGGAGGGAACTTGAGGTACTAGTTGACAACAAACGTCTGGACGTCCAGCAAGCTCCCAAATACCTCGGCGTGCGTCTGGATTGCACACTGTCCTTCAGACAACACCTCGAAGATGTCAGGGCCAAGGTAACATCCAGGGTCGCTCTGATCCGCCGCCTTGCTGGAACAACCTGGGGAGCCTCCGCTAAGACGCTGCGACTGTCCACCCAAGCCCTCGTCTTTTCTGCAGCAGAATATTGCGCCCCAGTCTGGAGCAGAAGCCCGCATGCGAAAAAGGTTGATGTGGCTATTAACAACGCTCTCCGTATTATAACCGGATGCCTGAAGCCTACCCCTGTGTCCCTCTTGCCAGTCCTTGCGCCCCCAAGCAGACTCAAGTCTCGCCACCCCTACAAGGCAGCACAAGAGATGCTCAATTCCACCTCTGAGGACACCTCCAAAGATGCATGGTTGGCAGCAGCTTGAAAGCAGGAGTGGGAGTGACCTGGGCCCTCCCGCATTCATCGTTACATTTGGGATTCAGGAGATGGCGCCGTAGGAGGAGACGATCTGCCACGCTGGCACTGGACCACTCTGAACCGTCTACGAACTGGGGTTGGTCGCTTCCAAACATCAATGAAGAAGTGGGGCCTGGTGGACATTGCGGCATGCAAGTGTGGGGACCCTGAGCAGACTGCCGACCATATAATCACCCCGTGCCCCTTATACAGACCACTATCAGAAGCCAGCCTTTTTGACCTAGGACCAGAGATGTTGGCATGGCTACGCGACGCCGAGTTGGACCTCTGATGTTACACGAAAGAAAAAGACCCACTTATGCTGACTTCCTGTCCTCTACACACACAGCCCAAGTGATTGCTCTCTGATTTGTCTCACATACTATTGGTAAATGTAATAATAGGTATAGTGCAATGTGAAATATATTTTGACGATGATTGTGACAAAATTCTATTTGTCCCTTGTCATTCACCATTTTCTTACCTCATCAGGTTATCGGGGAGAGGGTTTGTAGGATGGGGAGGGATGGGGAGGGATTAGGGGTTAGGGACTGTTTGTTTGGGGGGGAAAAGAAAGGAAAATCTATTTTTTCATGTGCCTTTGCACGTACTGTTTCCCATTTTTGCTGATAAAATATATTGGGGGAAAAAACTACATTCACATCTAAAGGTGTTATTGCCTCATGCATGATTGTTACATTGAAAGTAGAAGTTCGCTGTCACCTTTACACCTAATTTAAAAGTATGATGCGAGGTAGCATGTTTTACCATTCACTTCACCCTTCAGCTATGGTAGCCATCATTTATCACTCACTCAAAGGTTGTTAGGTTTGTCCATTTTGGGCTGATGTAAGAACATGGTGGGGCAACATGGCAGGCTCCGTTTGGAGGACCCCTTCCTGATGGAAATAATAAAATCATTATTTTATTTTATTTCTATTTATTTAAACATACATTAATGGGGTCATTTAAGGTAGTGGGGTTTTTATTGTTTCTCTCAATTGTTTACACACAAATACTGGTACTTGAGACACAATGACCACAACTTGTAACTCATGCAGTATATAATTGCTTTGTAATATTTTTAGAAGGGACAAAAATGACAGAAATCTCATACAAGTGCACCTTTAATGAAAAATCTAAATTCAAACTGAAAATGTCTTTCCTCAGTATATCCAACATAAACCACTGTTTTTTACTCTTTGCAAAATCTTCTCGCCTGGGCCATATTGGACCCAGGGGAGGGCTGGTTCTGGCCCGCGGGCCATATGTTTCATACCCCTGCCATAATGCTTTAAAGTGATATTGGCACAAGGGATCCCCCTTTGGAATTTACGGGTTTGGATAAGAGCAGTAACCATGGTGATCCCAGCAGCAGGACTGTGACCCAGTGACCACATAAAAATGTGTGCGTGTGTGTGTATATGTGTGTGTGTGTGTGTGTATATGTGTGTGTGTGTGTGTGTGTGTGTGTGTGTGTGCGTAACTGGGTTTGGGTGTGAGCAGAGTGGAGGAATCTCAACAAAGAGCATCAGTCATGTTGGTCAGCAGTACAGAGTGTGGTTTTTTGAAGAAGCAGGGATAGCGAGTGTGTGTGTTTGTGTGTGTGTGTGTGTGTGTGTGTTTGTGTGTGTGTGTGTGTGAGAGAGTTCTGATCAATTCACTGTGCTGAGTAATTAAAGTGACCTGCCTCACATTTTTGCAAACCATTAGAGCAGGATCTGATACAAAGATGCACCACACACACACACACACACACACACACACACACACACACACACACACACACACAGTGATCATTTCAGTCTGAACACATTTTTACATTTTGATGTGGATGCACGTTGCAGATGAGGCGGGTCATCTCAGTCTGTCTGCCGTGAAAGCTCCTCTTCCTGTTACTGATGTCTTCCAGCTGTTAGCCTGTGTCTGGTTCCTGCAGAGCTGAGTCTGTCTCCACTCTTTATTCCTCTCATCTCCGACCGGTCTCAGCCATGCAGAGACCTCTGGGCTTTCATTTGTCTTATTCGTTTGTTGACTTGCAGTTGGCTGCATTGCCTTAGACTTTGCTTGGAATCCTTTTATGCCCATAGATTATATGCTTTTATAATCAATTTGCAACATTTGCAACATTCCTTCCCCATTCTTTTCCTTCTCCAGCAACTTCATTTGCCTCAATTTTTATCCAAACAAATAATGGATGTCCCTTTTCCATCTCCAGGTAAATACAAACATTTTCCAATGTGACCCAATCACATGTTAATGCCTCTAAAAGCGGTAAATATCTAATGATTCTTGATTAATCAATCAATCAATCAATCAATCAATCAATTCCTTAGCTCATTAAATGCCATTTTGTATTATTACCTAATAAGGATTTATCTTATGTTATTATAGGAAAGTCTTAACCTTATTATGTTATAGGTCATGAGAGTCAAGAGATTATATAGTGATTCTGCACCATATAAGACCATATGCATGTTATGTAATACATACATCGACCTATGCTGTTGGTCTTATTTGACATATATGTACATGATCAAATCATTTAATGCGATCTAAATTTAATCATATATGTAATTCTTCATTCAGTGGTAATATATATATAGAGCAGTAACATGGGTAAAATATTTAACATTACTGTCTTTATCTTTCAAGACAATGAAACATATTTGTTTAACTGCACTGAAATCAACTCTCTCCCCAGATGAAATTTTAAATATCTATGTCACTTATTGCTCTGCATGCAACATCATTAACTCACACTTCCATGGCAACAGAATTAAGGATGTTGTTATGCAACTCACTCAAGTCAATGCCAGGGTCTTTTCTGGTGGCTTATTCAGAGTCTTCTGTGTACTAGGTCTGCTAGTGACACAGCAGCAGTAAATTAGTCTGGTTGTGCTTTTTTTTATACATTGTTTAATGGGCATCAACCAAACATTCACATTAATGCATCATAAAGTCATCGTTGTTGCTACATTCTGGACTCAGTTCTTGAGTTTGCAAGTTTCTAAAGCCTCTGTCACATCAGAACCTGCAAAGGATGAAGTAAAAAAAAAGATAATTACCATTTTTGAGTCATGTTTTTTTGGACCATGTTACCATAGTAACCACTGTCATACTCCCTTTTTAACTTAAAATCATGGGAAAGCTCTAACCCTTAACCCTTAACCCCCAACCCTGCTTGGATAACTGGCACTCAGGATGGAGTGGGTGACTGACCGAAAGGAGCACCTGGTTCATTGCAGTCTGCCCCATTTCATGTACTGAAGTGTCCTTGGGCAAGGTCCTGAACTCCAGTTTATCCCTTAATGATGGAATAATGAGGATAGTGTTGCATATTGAAGCACAGTATAAATGGGTAAACACATTTAAAGGTGCAGTGTTCATTTTTATCACTTTTAAAAACATAAAATAATTACATACTGCCATGTTCATGAATTCATAATCACCCTAATGTTTTATTTTTTTTTCCATTGCCCTTAAATGTGCCCCTTAATGTATATTTACATGAGGAGCGGGTCCTCTCTATGGAGGCCGCCATGTTTTTTACAATAGTTTTAATGACAACTGAAGTCTTCCATAGGTTCTCCTGCATGCTCAGAAAGGTGAGGGAGGTGATGGATACAACATGCAACTTCATCACTAAATATCACCAAATCTTACACATCACACCTTTAATATAGATCACAGATTATATATTGTGCTTGCAATTTATCTAGAAGAGCTATTTGTACAATTTGACTGCCACAGATTTAACCTGTCCCACTGACAAAGACTAAAGGTCACATTGCTTCACCCTTGGTGAAATTAGCCAGAACACATGCATCGGATGCTCCGCTGACGTTGCCCCCCCCCCCCCCCTTGCCCCCCCCCCCCCCCCCGACAGTGTCTGGGTCTGACCTCACCTGAGTCGAGGCCCCTCCTCCTCCCCCAGCCTGTTGCGTGAGAGCTTCCCCCTTAAAACACCTGGACCATCTCCACCACGTCAGAAGACACAGGCACATCATTCAAGCCCTGACTCACCCCACCCTGGCCCTGACTCACCCACACCTTGCAGAAATCCGCCTTCCCCCTGCGGTGCTCTCTCTCTCTCTCTCTCTCTCTCTCTCTCTCTCTCTCTCCCTGTCGTCCTGGTGGCACTGACAAAGACAATTGCATAACTTCTAAGACAAAAACATGAAGGTGGTGCCACATGAAAAAAGTAAGTCGCTGCCACAAGCAAAGATATTGAATATCTAAAAGGCTCCTCACACGAAGATGATGATTCTGGAAACATGCACCTAAGGCACTTCAAACCGCATCGTAACCTGATTTAACCTACATTGCTCTGCTTTGTTGTGGAACAGGAAACCATGGTGACATAAGCACCTGACATAAGCGTCATGTTACATGATTACTGATCTGGTGCAATTGGGGTTAAATTCAAGGTGCAAGAGTTGGAGACATCTCTCCAAGTGAAGTTGCACCTCACCCTCATCCTTCTGAGCATGCAGGAGAACCTATGGTAGACATTAGTTGTCATTTAAACTTCATATGTCCGCTCTCGCCTACTGTAAAAACATGGCGGCCCCCGTACAGAGGACCCGCTCCTCATGTAAATATACATTCATAGGCTCATTTAAGGGTAATGGGGAAAAAATAAAACTTTTAGGTGGCTAAAAATTCCATATCGATTTTCGTAATTCTTTTGCAATATTTTTAGAAGTGACAAAAATTATCTTACATTTTACACACTGCACCAGCGAGTGAAACAACATTTTAAATAAAATTGGAATTTTACTCAGGAATTTTCTCCAGATTACCATCTAAAGCTGAGCAACAATGTAAATGATGATTATACTCTCACATGCCACTTTTTGCTCTGTCTCTGACACTGACTTCTGCCATAGTTAGTTTTATACAGCTGACCAATTGTTTGTCTGAATAGGCCAAGGAGGCGGGTCTTAGCAATAGATTAGGAATTGGGATGGACCAGCGTATGGACCACACATGATTCTAATCAGCCAATTAAACCTTTTATTCAGGATAAGTCGATCAAGCCGCTGTGTCCAAAAATACATACACAGTGTGAAGTGAACAGCTCTTTGTGCATCAGTGTGGTGCAGTTTCAGACTCCATAGACTTCAGTAGGCCTTCACTTCCTGCATCACTGTCATTCAAGTCATGTTTACAGTCTCAATCCGTTCCAAACAGAACAGTTTAATATCAGCAGATATTGTCCACCATTCTAATGGCTCCTGGAAAGAGATGAAATTTCCCCTCAAACTTAATAAACTAAGCGAAACCCGATAACTTCATTTTGAAGACTCATTCAAAAAGGCTCTTTGTGTCCTACCAGGTGTTTTATTAAAGAGGAGGTTAACAACGTTTATACGCTTTATACGCTTTATATTATTTATAGGCTTGTGTCCCTTTATCATAGGGAAGGGAACCAATGATCCAATGAAAAACATGAAATACTATACATCAGATGTTGTCAATGTTCTCTGATTTAAGTTTTTTTTTTACAGTCACATCTGTATTCTCACAATGTCTTCTTCTGTTTGCAAACACACTTCCCCAGTTTTTGTAGGTCTGGGCCATTTGGGACGACTGTGGGTTTTGATCATACTCTAATTACAGATCCCAGTCCATGTGAATGACCAAATAATAATTAATTCATTAGTGTCAGAGTTAAGTAAATAACACATTGCCCAGTGCATGACTAATAAAACAGCAGACTTTATTTATACATTATATTGGGTACTGGGATCAAATCCCTGCCACTGCAATTAATTATTTTGGTAACACATTTAAATCAAATCATAAAGTATTTTATTAGTATTTTTAGGCTTATCTAATCTAATCTAATTCTCTCATCTTGAGAATTATCATTCATGAAAGAAATAAACCAATTCAATTAACCATCATAAAAATATTGCATATTTAGAGAAATTATAGTTTGAAACTACATAAAAATGCATAGATATTCATAAAATGATGCAAAATATTTTTGCTTGGCCAGCCGGCTAAAGGGGGTCCCAATGTAATTACCGGTATCTTTCTGGGGGCCCAAAAGCACTGGCTACACCAAGACTTAAAAACTCTGATATCTGTGTATTTTTCCAATATTAAGATTATTATGTCATCTGCAGACAGGAAAAGAGTTAAAGGAAGAAAATATGCTGTATTTGAGAAACTCCAAGATGCGTTGGGGAGGGTGTTGTTTAGGGTGTTGGAGCGGTTGTCCTCTAATGACAGGGTTGGTGGTTCGATCTCAGTCTTTCCCATTCCACATTCCAGAGTGACGCAGGATCTCTATTGAATCTCTAATTAACTGATGTTCTCAAAGAATTATGTGAGGTTCTGTATAAATGTACTGGATAGATGTGAAACTGTACCATAAACATCTAATAAAGATTATCTAGACCAGTGATTCTCAACTGGTGTGTCGCAACCCAAAAGTGGGTCGCAGAGAAGTTTTCACTGGGCCTTTGACTGGGTTAGGGTTAGTTCAGGTAATATCTTTGTGAAGAGTAGAACTATAGAATTTATTTGTCTTGTCCTCGTTGCTGATGTATTTTGCATGCACACTTTGAATTACCGTAACTCTCTCCGAAAAATGTTGGGCTTTACAGCCAATTTAGTGTCATTACAGTAATTTCACTCCTGCCTCTCCTGGGATCCTGGAAAACAGCGCCTGTGAGTGACCTAGCGGAGGGACACACACAGCGGAGCAATGACACAAAAAACAACAAACTTTGACTGATGTTTTTTTGTGAATTAATATCAGAAAGAAGAGTGCCAGGGTTCCAGGGTGATAAAACCCCCACTGAAGCTTAAAGGAGGATTTGTGGTGGAAGGAGCAACTTCTCCTGAAGAGAGGTAACGTTAAAATTTCTGGAAGAATGAAGTTTGACTTTTCTCAAACCTGTCTTGGCTTTGTATGTCATAATTTAGGTGTAGATCAAAGCTTGTATTGTGTGGTGACCTTTTCAGACTAGTGTTCCAAGTCAGTCAGTATCATGTGTGCTTTTTGTTTGTATTTATATGAATTTGTATTATCCATGCCTAAATGTTCCACACAATATTTTGCATGCATTGTAAAATTACATCACATTTTAGAATAGTCTTACCTTACAAAGTCTTACGTGTGATCACCTGAATAATTTCTCTACTACTTTTGTTTGTCTTGTGATGAGGAGTATGTGTATAAATGCAATAAAATGACAAAAAATGAATGTTGTGTTTCCGGGGGAAGCTGTGGAGATGATGGGGGAGGTGAGGAGATGTTCACCACAGGTCATAGATGGGATCAATCAATCAAAGTTTATTTATATAGCCCGCATTTACAAATCACAGTTTGTCTCACAGGGCTTCACAGGGTGGGAAACATCCTCTGTCCTTAGACCCTCAGCAAGAATAAGGAAAAACTACCAGGGAAAAAATCCTTTTAACAGGGAAAAAAGAAAAGGTAGAAACCTTAGGGAGAGTCACAAGTGAGGGATCCACTCCCAGGACGGACAGACATGCAATAGATGATGAAATGAATGTCTGATGAAAAAAATTGCCTGTCCATTTTATGGCCTGTATTTAGACATTTAGTGAAGTTTTATACTTCAACTTCAACATGCAAAATCTGTTACGTTTAATTTCATTGTGTTTTTCCCAGTGAACCTCTAAATATCAGGTTTGATTTTGTGCTTTTCTTCAATTTAAACGGTTACTACACTCATATCATATACTACTATACATGCAGTAAATTGTATAAAACTTACAAATATTCCAGTTCCAAGTTTTCTGGAAAAATGTGCAAAGGCTCTTACTCACTGGACATTTTCTGACCCTTTTATATTCAAGTTAAAAAGGTCCAGGCGGACATTTGAGTCTCTGTTGTAAAAGGCGAAAAGGCATATGATTGTCTAAAAATAAAAGTTTAAAGCATACATTGCCCATGAACTCTAGTTAATTACACATGAATAATTAATGTTAGTTAGTTGTTAATTACACAACTTTTTATGTGTGGCAATATATTCAGTATGTTTACAGTGTGTTTACATTTTCACATGTATGTAAATGCATACAGAATATTTGTAACTTCAGTGAATGATAACTAGGTATGAAGACAGTTATTTAACAATATGTTATGTTTATGTGGCCCCTTGAGGGCAACCATAATGCTGATATGGCCCTTAACTGAAAATGAGTTTGACACCCCTGCTGTAGAGTGGGAGCGTTTTGCTTTGTTCCTCCTGAGACTGACATCACATATAAGGTCAAAGCCCCTGTGAGAGGTGAACTCCACACCTGGATGGGGTCGAGACTGTTTGTGTTGTTGGGTTTGAGTCTCCTTTGTCCAGCTGGATGTTCAACAAGCAAGTGACAGGGCAGGTGACGAGTTAAGCACTGAGAGGACAATACAAAGCCAGAGATTAGCCTGAAAGGAAGTGAGGCATCCAGTGTGTGCATGTAGCAGACGGACCTGGGGAAAGAGAGGCAGAAGAAGTAACGTATGTTAAATGATGAATGGATGAATTCTTACAATAATACTTTCATAATATTGTGAATTGTTCCTTCTGTAAATTTTACTTTTCACCATGTTTAAAGATAGTGAGTATGGAAATAGGGATTGAGGTTATGTTATTGAGCATTTTCAGGATCTGTCCTCCTGAGAAAATAGTGTCAGTTAGTGCAAACGTCAGAGCCACTGTGACAATATAGTCAGATACAATATAATCTGAGATATTTCTCATACGTGGTCATTTAGTTTCCCCAAGTTAAACGAATTGATCACTCTCCATCTTCGCTGTCCGGAAAGAAACTTGCACGAATCACTTTAATATCAGGGTACACTGAGAGAGAGAGCGGCTCCTGCAGCTTTCAAAATAAACCCCTCTAATAATCTCCTCATATGCTTGTGTCGGGGCCAGACCCAAAGTAAACAGAGCAGAACTTTCCTGGACATATTCTTCATTAACTTTTCACCCCTAAAACCTATTTTTCCTTCACGTGCCCTCTGGGATTTCAGTAGTTACGGAAAAAGTTTTTAAATCCATCTACATTATTGGTGCTTCAGTGTTAAAATTATCATTTATTTATTTAATTTATCATCAAATAACTCTGGACTTGACGGATTATATGACTGCAAACGCCCAAAATCAGTTTATAAAGGTCCAGTGTGCAAGACATTGGTCATGTATATAGATGAGTGAAAATTAGAGAAAAAAGTGAATATTGTTCAATTCAATTATTGTAAACATCGTATAAGCTAGGGGTGGCAGTGCCTCAGTGGTTAGAGCAGTCACCTTTGGAAGCAAAGGTCATTGGTTCGAATCCCACTCAGGCTCTGCTGCAGTGTCACTGGCCTTGACACTGATACCCTGTAAAAGGCCCTATGCGTATTGGTAGAAATGCCCCTTGACCCAGTACGCTGGATAAGCAGTAGAAGATGACATGACATCTTATAAGCTATTTATTTATGTATTATCTATATTATCTTCATTTGAGTAACAATTACTCCAAGCTTGGACTGGAATCGAATGGAGGGGGTCTTCCATAGTTGGACTTTTATTTTGAAGGCTTAGAAAGTGCACCGTCAACATGAAATTCTCCGCCTGCAGCCATGATGCTTCTGTAGTCATGTAGACATCAAGCATGACATAATCACACAGGAAACTGAAGCATTTCAAAATAAAAGCAAATTTTGGCAAGCTCTAGCCCCATTTATAAAACAGTGCAGCTCGTACTTGACACCTTGGACCAGATTGAAATGCCCAGGTCTGCTTTTATGCTTTTATTTCAATGAGTCCTCTCTTCTGAGGTTGGGGGAGGGGCTTAAATAGTGCACAAAAGGGGTTCGTTTCTCAGAAAAAGACATTGCAAATGAATCTCAGTCACTGGACCTTTAATGATGCATTAGCTTGAACTGCAGCAATACTGATCGAATGTGGTTTAAAGGGGCAGTGTGTAAGATTTGTTGATATCTAGAGGTGAACTTACATATTGTATCCATCGCCTTAACCTCACCCTTCTGAGCATGCAGGAAACCTTGTTTAGTATGTCCACCCAGGGTTACTGTAAAAACATGGCAGCCCTCATGGAGTGGACCCACTCCTCATGTAAATATACGTTAATGGGCTCATTTAAGGATAATGGAAAAAAAGGACAAAATGTTTAGGTGATGTAATTATTTTGTAATATCTTTAGAAATGACAAAAGTGACCAAAATCTTCCACACTGCACCTTTTAATGTTTATCAGTAAATTATCAGTAAATATGATATGGAACATACAGTTGTGAAAACAGGAAACTCAAAACTGAGATAGATAAAGGCCATTTGCTCACATGTAAACAAAGAGCAGTTATTATATATACCCAGAGAGTAATAGTAACAACTGGAGTTTCTTTTCTTTCTTTCTTTTTGGACCATTCTGCAAATTTAAGTGACTGACTCGGACTTGTTGTGTTATTCCCTTTTTTTTTCTTTCTCCAATGGGTTCGGGTTTGGGTTAGGGTTATGCACGTTACATATTATCCAAATAAAAGGCTGAAACCGATACACAATGTCCACATCTCAACATTGCACAAGCAATTACCTGCAGAGCATAATGCATTTAGTCATCTGTTGTAACCAAGCCAACTTGGCAAAGTTACATTCAAGAGCCCTACATCACTTTAACGGCATTGACCTCCTGCCTACCCAAAGAATAGACAGCCTACGTTCATTAATAACGTGTCCTCTGAGCGTAAACTGTTTTCATAGGAGCCTGAAGGATTCCCATAAAACAGAAAGTGGAAGGTTATACGATGATCATTGTGTTGTTTTTCATTAAATGTTCATTAGATGAAGTCATGGCATGATGGGTGTTATTATCTCAAACCATTACAATGTTCATTTCCTGTCAGTGGGAGAGGGAAACTGGCAGCCCTGCATTAGTTTATGTTTCGGGGAGAGAGAGGGAAAAAAAGAGCTTTTCAAACTAAAATGAACAACCAGCCATCAATCAAATCAAATGAATTTCTACTGCTCATGGATCTGCAACCGTTTTACCTGGCAGGTCCAATTAGAAATGTTTGTTTCACTCATGTTAATAGTAAGTTTGAATATTACACCATATTAAAGGTGCAAGTGTGTACAATTTTGGTCATTTTTGTCACTTCTAAAAATATTATTAGTATAATTACATACTGATATTTTCAGTCAATAATGGGCTCATTTAAGTGTAATGGGGAAATAATAGATAAAACAAAACAAATAAATAAATAAAAGATTCAGGTGATTATAATTCCTGAAAATGTCAGTATGTCATTTTTTGATAGTATTTGTAGAAGTGACAAAAATGACCGAAATCTTACACGGTGCACCTTTAAATGAGCCCATTAACATATATTTACATGAGGAACCCCTTCTCTATGAATCATACACACTGCACCTTTAACACATCTCAACAACTCATTGAATAAACACATAAAGCGTGAGCATATTGGTAAATTCGTTATTACAGTGCACACCTATGAGCTTGTGGTTACCATGGTCGGTTGTGTCCTCAAGTGATTTAGTCATGACAACACAGTTGCTAAGCAACAGCAGCATGGACACTGACACTGCTCTGTCATGGCAAGAAGCCTCAGTCAGACATTAAAACACACTTGCACACAATTAATATAATGCATAATGATACAGGGAATGTAATGAAGTTACATCATTAGATAAAATTGCAATGCTTAGAATGAACTAGGTAATGGCATTTTCAATAGGCTTTAACTGAGAGCTGAAAGCAGCAGGAATGCTGAGTCAGCAAGTTCCACAGATAACACCATTTACTCCCAGAACCAGGGATGCTGGTTTTAATAGCAAGAAAAATACCTTTGCATGTAATGGTATACTCAAAGGAGGTTTAGTTTGTCCAACCTGGGCTACAGTAGAAAAACAACAACAAATGAACAAACAAAAGCTTCCTTAGAGAGGAACAACATCAATGGAAACATCATTGTATTTATTTCAAATCCCATTCCTGACAAGACTTGATTCCTTTTACCAAAATCCTATGCACTGTTCCTTTAAAACATGTCTCCTTTGAACAGTAGCGACAATAGATCCTATTTCCCTGCCGCAAAGGCAAATAATTACATATGCGTGTTGACTTTGACTGAATGATGTTTGTTTGAATTGTGTCTGATAACAACGTTTGTGTATGTGTGTGTGTGTCTGTGATTGAAAGACAGAGAATGAGCAGCAGTCACAAAAGACTTAATAAATGAACTAATGCAAATCAGGGATTCTCAACTGGTGGGTTGAGGCCCTAAAGTGGATCGCTGAGAAAAAAAAGTGAAAAGAAATCCTGTGCTTTTATTTTGAAGGCAATTATTGATGGATCGGAATGCCAACTATAGACACTACAACAGTAGGTGGCGATGATACCTTGGAATGCTAATAGACAGACAATTTCACAGATAGAAGAAAACCTGCCAAGTTTGTTTACATATGCTAACAGCCAATATTTAGCATAGTAACAGTTACGCCAGCGGTGTCAAACTCATTTTCACCTAGGGCTACACCAGTATTATAGTTGCTCTCAAGGGCCCGGTTTTAATTGTGAGACTAAATGTAATTATTACTTAATATATTATAAAATAACTGTCCTCATACTTGGTTATCTAGTTACAAATATTGCATATGTATTGACATACATGTGAAAATGTAAACACACTGTAAACTCTGAATAAATAGTTATATAAGAGTTATATAAGAGTTCATGGGCAATGTATGCTTTAGACATTTATTATTAGACAATCATATGCCTTTAAACTCTCACTGGCCACATAAAATGTCTGCATTGTGGGCTAAAGGTTTGACACATGTCTCTTACTTGTGTTGTCAAGCATGAGAGGAAGGGCCACCATGAGTGGTGTGTTGTAAAAAATCATGCACACCGCACCTTTAGGAAAAGTATTACTAATTTTGTTGTTCAGTGTTATTTTAGTGGTGGACACAAACAAATTGAAGAAAAGATGGTCGGACAAGTTGCCCTTTGTGGCCACTTGTATCCAAGAACCCCTCCACCATGTTGTTTGTGTGATCAGATTTCGCTGTGTCAGCAACATCTGAATGTAATCGCAACTTGTGAGATCCGGATGGATGTTAGTATTATGTCATGTTGCATCATAGAAGTATTCATTTCCTTGAAACATCATCTTCTATGTCAGATTGCTCCATTGTTCTGGTCATGTTCTACTTTTCTCAGTAACTCCGCCTCCTCCATGATCTGCCTGCCCCTCTCCATTTTACATCAACTGAATAGTGAACACTGATCGGTTCAGACACTGTAAGATAATATTGAGAGCGGCCTGAGGAGAGGAATAGGAAACAACTATTGTTGAGATGATGAGGATTGATTCCTGACATGTCAGTGGGAAGGGGGAGGGACAAATGGGATATCAATCACTCAATCAATTGAACAATCAATCAAATTTTATTTATATACCCTGCATTTACAAATCAGAGTTTGTCTCATAGGGCTTCACAGGGTGGGTAACATCCTCTGTCCTCAGACCCTCAGCAAGAGTAAGGAAAAACTACCGTGGAAAAAACCCTTTTAACAGGAAAAAAAAGAAAAGGTAGAAACCTTAGGGAGAATCACAATTGAGGGATCCACTCCCACTATGGACAGATATGCAATAGATGTTACATAGAATGATCAGTAACAATACAAACATTATAAATGTGAATGATTTTAAGTCCATTTTTGTTTTAGTCATTTTCAATCTCCAGTTTGCTCACACGTTCAGGGCCCACCGCCAGATCAGTCGTGGCTTGAGACTCGGGATGACGGTGTCCTCGTCACTGCCTTGGCTTTGTCTCATTCCCCAACGGTGGCAAAGCTTGAAAAACAGTCGAAAATTGTTGAAGACAGCGCATGTGGTTTTTCTGAGTTAAATGTAGTAGGAGGGCATAGGGTTTGTGGCAGGGGTGAGAATTTGAGGGCAAGAGTGCTATGTGCTCATTCTAAGTGCATGCTGGGAAATTCCCCCCAGCAGTCAGAGCCTATAGCAGCTTAGTGAGGACTATTCAACTCAGGTCTCGCCTGATGTAGTTTTGACTGTAGGCTATGTCGAAAAGGTAAGTTTTGAGTCTCGCCTTAAAGGTAGAGACAGAATCAGACTCCAAAACTGAGAGTGTCAGCTGGTTCCACAGGAGAGGAGCTTGGTAGCTAAACGTTCTACCACCTGTTATACTTTTATTAATTCTGGGAACAACTAGTAGGCCTGAATTTAGGGAGCGGAATGATCTATTTGGATGGTAGGAGTGATACGTTCTCTAAAGTAGGACGGGGCTTGATTATTTAGGGTCTCGAAGTAGGATTTTGAAATCTATTCTACTTTTTACTGGGAGCCAGTGTAAGGAAGCCAAGACGGGAGTTATATAATCTTGTCTTCTGGTTCCAGTCAGTATGCGAGCTGCAGCATTCTGGACCAGCTGGACCTACTGGAACGTCCTGACATTAAAGAGTTACAGTAATCCAGCCTAAAAGTTATAAAGGCATGGATTAATTTTTATAGGATAGGATAGGATATTTCTCATTGTCTTAATATTGTGCAAGGCTGTTCTAGATATCTGTTTGATGTATTGGTCAAATGATAAGTCCTGGTGAAATAAAACCCCCAGGTTCCTCACAGTAGAGCAGGGGTCTTGGGTGTTGCCATCTAGGGCTATTGCCTGATTTAACAGTGGCGCACTAAGATGTTTCGGCCCTTAGACCCTAACCCTAACCCTAACCCTAACCCTAACCCTAACCCTAACCCTAACCCTAACCCTAACCTCAGTTTTTTCTGTGTTAAGAAGTAGAAAGTTCTGGGTCATCCATATCTGAATGTCTTTAAGACAATCCTGGAGTTTAATCGAATGGGTTGCGTCGTCGGGCTTTGTGGATAAGTATAGCTGGGTGTCATCTGCATAGCACTGAAAGTTTACATTATGATTTCTGATAATGTTGCCTTAATGGCAGCATGTATAGAGTAAAAAGAGTTGGACCGAGTACGGAACCTTGTTGAACTCCATAATTCAATAATAACTTTAGTGCATATAGAGGATTCCTCATTTACATTAACAAATTGAAATCTGTCTGATAAGTAGGATTTAAACCAGGCAAGAGCCGTTCCTCTAATCCCGACATCTTGTTCTAATCTATGCAGTAGGATCTCATGGTACTCATGAAAAAGGTCCTTTTCAGAGGCCATGAGAATATCGTTTGTTACCCTTAATAGTGCAGTCTCTGTTCTATGGTGGATTTTAAATCCAGACCGAAACTTTTCAAATAAATTATTGCTATTATTGCCACGTAACAAATAAATTATTGCTAATTATTGCTACGTGGTCACACAACTGGGCTGCTACAGCTTTTTCCAAAATCTTTGATATAGAAGGGAGATTAGAGATTGATCTGCAGTTTGGTAGGATTCCACTGGCGAGGGTGTGCTGTTTAAGTAACGGTTTGATTACTGCTACTTTAAAGGCCTGTGGGACGTAGCCACTCAGTAACGAAATATTAATTTGGTCTAATATAGTACTGCCAATTTGTGGGAGGGCCTCTTTAAGGAGTCTAGTTGTTTACCTGCTGGATATCAACCTCAACAGATGGTGACAACAATTTTTGACTCAGCTGATAGACACCTTTACTCAGTCCAGCCCAGATACTTTGTCTGAGCCTTAACCCCCCCCCCCCCTCCCAGTGTTATTACATTTGTGCTTTACCCCCCCCCCCCCCTCCCAGTGTTATTACATAAGCCTGACCTAGTATCTTTAACTAACACAGAATGACCCCTGGATGTATGTATTGTGTTGCCCACTTGTCATCAATTGTCCTACTGTTGTTATGACATGTTGCATTCATGCAGGTGTGTGTTATTGCAAAAGTGGCTGGTAAACTCATCCCATGTTGCTCGCAGGTTTGTTTGCTCGCAGAATCATCAAAAAGTGAAGAGTAGTGATTATTGCATTGTATTATCAGGCCACAATTTATTATTTTTCACCCTTTGGTTTTGATGTGTTTTGGTACAAACGTTTAAAGGTTGCAGTGTGTGCGATTTCAGTCACTTCTACAATATTACAAAATAATTACATATTGACATTTTCATAAATTTATACTGGGCAGACTCCTCCTATTTGTATTAGTCAAAGTTGGCATCAGATCAACTATTAAAGGTGCAGCAGATTTGTTGACATCTATTGGTGAAGTTGAATGTTGTATCCATCACCTCACCCCCACCCTTCTGAGCATGCAGGAGAACCTGTGGAAGACTTCAGTTGTCATAACGCAAAAGTTACTTATATAGCCACTCTAGCTTACTGTAAAAACATGGCGGCCCCCATAGAGAGGACCCACTCCACATGTACATGTACATTAATGGGCTCATTTAAGGGTAATGGGAAAAAAATAAATAAATTCCTGAAAATGTCAGTATATAATTGTTTTGTAATATTTTTAGAAGTGACAAAAATGACAGAAATCTGACACACTCCACCAGGGGTGCCCACACTTTTTCGCCATGTGAGCTACTTTTTAACTGACCAAGTCAAAATGATCTACCAATACCAGGGGTCAACATATGTACTAAGTATGTGTGTGTGTGTGTGTGTGTGCGTGTGCGTGTGTGTATGTGTGTGCGTGTGTGTGTGTGTGTGGGTGGGTGTGTGTGTGCGTCCACGCGCGCACACATATTTATTGAAACTACAGCAAAAAAGAAAAACATTTGTCGACCTGTAAAAAATACTATTTTACATTTTTCGATTTGCTGATACACCAATTTCATTTTAAGTGGTCTCTCTCGCTCCATTTCTCATTAAGATGTGTGTGTGTGTATGTGTCTGTGTGTGTGTGTGTGCGCACGCGCATCTGTGTGTGTGGGCGTATCCGTCTCAGGCCACTTGCGGTGAAGCGCGGCGCTGCCGCTGCTGAGCAGAGAGTTCACGTGCTGTGGCAGCTGTGCGCTCCTCTGTCTCTGTATCTCTCTCTCTCTCTCTCTCTCTCTCTCTTTCTCTCTCGTGTTGACGTGTGACAAACGATGGTTGAAACGTTACCGGCGATCTATCAACACTGCCCGTGCGATCGACCGGTCGATCGCGATCGACTTATTGGGCACCCCTGCACTACACCCTTAAGTTTGTATTGTTACTGCAGGAAAAAAGATACAAAATTCTTGTAATACTGCATAGTGAGTCTTTGTGCTAAGCTAAGGTAACTAAACTGGACATAGCAGGGTTTATAGGATTTGAAAATCGATCAATGAGGTGCTCTCTCTGTATAACAGTGTTTCTTCTGGCTACGTTTACTATAAACCGGATCCCACAATAAAACCCAAATAAAGTTGAACAACAGCCTCTCACACACACACACACACACACACACACACACACACACACATATTTATATATATATATATATACTGTATGTATATATATATATATATA
>JAFBJT010111899.1:0-21134 GCA_016785325.1 Chascanopsetta lugubris | reverse complement strand
TATCTGCTGAGAGAGGGTGAGGAGGGGGGGGGGGAGGGAGGGAGGGGGAGGGGGGGTGAATCTCCAGCACTGATGATTATCATCTGATGCCACCATATGATCACGATGTTCAAAGAGGAAGACATTCACGGCATCCGCATCGACTACTTATCGAATGTGACTGTGCTGCAGCCGTGCTGATCAGAAAGGGGCAAACGCATCACTGAATTCTCTGCATTCGGGGCAATTAGCCGTGTCATTGTTGGAGGGTGGAGGGAGACGTGAAACCTGCACAGCTCAGGTCACCTCAGATCAACGTGCCTCCTCTCGGTGGAATGACTATTATGTAAGCATGGGAAAATGGACTTACGGGGCTTTAAAGAATGGGTTTGGCATGGGAACAATTATCCTAAAGAATAGCCACAATGGAGCACGACAAAGCCAACGGTGTAATAGGTTATGGGGGGAAACAAGGGGTTTCAGGGTAGGATTTCCTTTTGACGGTGGAAAGAAAACACAAGGTTTGCAGGGAGGCGACGGAGGGGGCAGGCGCTTGGGAAAGGAAATGCCGATGACACACAGATCAAATAAATGACATAACTGTTCAAAGTTCAGCAGCAGCGCCGCCGAAAGCAAGTGAGGTCATGGTGGGCAGGATTTGTTGCTCTGGCAACAACAGGTCATTAGCCTGCCCACTATCTGCGCCCTAATGTACAGACAGGCGCTGAGTCAACACAGCCCATGTTTGGAGTCAACCTTTAAAAGTCACGACCTTAGCCAACGCTGCGGCCGCGCCGCCGCGCTGCCTATACGGCACCGCTGCCTAAAGTTCACCCTCAGCATTGGCTGCTGTTCGTCAGCGTTTCTGACAAGAGAAAACACAATTAGGGTAAAGTGGCACGCCACCGTGCAGATTTCCCAAAGTTCATTGCGCGTGTGGATTTACACATGGAGGCGGAATCTGAAAGTTACTGGGGCAGCACCTTCCTCACGCGTCTCTTTGTTATGTTGTCTTCTCTTGTCCAACGTTGGAGCTTTGAACGTTTGAAAGTCACAATTACGTCTTGGCCTCAGCGAGTTCTCCTCACAGATTATCTGTTGCGTGCTGGGTGTTGTGTGCACAGCCACTTAAGTCTGCTGTGCAATATGTACTTAGAAAACATTGCGTTCATCCCATCTGGTTAATATGCAATGAGGATTTCATAGTCACTGCATTTATTACTGTTCACATTTGAATGATTTAATCCACGGACTACTGTCAGGACAATGTGCTGACCCGAGCCAAAACCTTCAAAATAAAAGCATAAGAGAGCTTATGCTCTCAAGAGCTTTTATATTTTGTAAATAAAATAGGCGATACAGAGGTCATTATAAACAACAATAAAAGAGTCAAAATGTTGTGTTCATACTCGGTTCATCTGAAATTAAGATTTTATCATCGATGATTTACTGTGAAATCAAACTAAATTCACTATATTGGCCACGTATTGTTTATTCACGAGTTTGAACTGTTCAGTGAACTGGCATTAATACATCACACATTGCAGGTCAGTTATTTCAAGGGTCGGTTTAAAAGCTGAGAGACATCTGTCTCAAGATTACAGGTTTTCAAAATAAAAGCTCAATTTACAGGAACCTGGAGAGAAGGAAGGAAGTGGTCATATGAATGGTGTTGCCATGAGTCACGGCAGCCCCCATGAGTCACTGACCACTGCTTTAGTTTATCCCAGGATATAGTTGGCATGTTAACCATTATAATTTATTTGATCCAGCTTAGAAAAATTGACTATTTCGACATCCCACTAAATCCATCACTGCACTTTCCATGTGAAGTGAATGAGCTGAATGGTTTGAAAGAGACGTGTTCATCCTACAGAAACTGGTCAGTGGGATTAGTAGATGGACACAGTCTTAGTCAACGTTCCACTGCCCCAAGTTTCACTTTGAGCACCGCCGAGGGTCCCTCATTACAAAGATGACAGAAGAGAAAAGTCCCCCTGTGTTTCCTTGAATCTGGACGCTCAGAAAACAAAAGCATTCACAACTGCTTCCTTATATCACATTTTCTATTTTGCCTGCACCATGGCGGCAGCAGAGGAGTCAGATAGCGCCACCCGAAACTGATCTGTGACCCAGATCTGCAGCAATAAAGGCCAGATGAGAGTTTGGAGACGAGCATGATAAGAAGAGGCAGTGGAGTCACATTGTTCACAGTTGTGTGAGGACAAAGACCCCCTGGTCAGAGGCCTGCCTCCCAGGTCACTGGCTCTTAGACATGTGAACTCAGATAACACTAACTACAGAGGTGACTGGAAACAGAGATGTAGGATCAGATTGGAAGCAGGCACAAAAAAAGCTTTCAAGTTTTATGTTTTTATTTGGTCCAGATCGAGATGACAAAGTTGATTCATTGCCTGGTCCGAGAGACGGTTTTCTGTTATTTTGCGAACACATGTGCCATATTTGGTCAAAATGAAAACACGAGCAGTGAGTGTGTCCTTGAACGCACAACAAACAGTGGCTGGAGCTTTAACCGTGAGCAGGGCAAACGCTTGTAGGACAAAGCTAGAAAACTGCTGTGTTCTTTAAAGGTGCAGTGTGTGTGATTTCAGTCGGTTGTGTCACTTCTACAAATATCGCAAAACAATTACATACTGACATTTTCATGAATTTACAATCACTTTATGTTTTCTTTTTTCTACAATAGGTTCTGCTGCATGCTCAGGAGGGTGAGAGTGAGGTGATGGATGCAGCGTGCAACTTCACCACTAGATGTCACTAAATCTTACTGCACCTTTAACATTGAGTGAAAGGGAGTTTTTGGAAGGAGAAATCAGTGACATTTCAAATTGGTTTCTTGTGCGCAATGTGGCGCAAACACCCTGAAATGGGACTTCGTATGTAGGACTACTGGGTCCATTTGGGGGTGGGCCCTCGGCCGAGTGTCATGAAAAGTTGCTTTACAGGATGGAAAAATGCCAGAGCGAGAGGAACAACTTTTATCAATGACCTCTCCAAGAAAAAGACAGATGTGCTGCTGGTCTGGCTGTTCGATTGTCACACCATCAATCACAAGTTAAACATCTTCCCAAGGGAATCCCTTTATTTCCAGAACATTTCGAAACCTGATTCTTCATCGAGGCTCAACGACTGATTTCCTGCCAAGCAACACAACAAGAAGCTTCCTTACGACAACAGTGACAAACAGATTTATTCCATTGAATATTGTCCCGGTGCACGTGAGGCCGATGAAACTCTGACTCAGTCATAATCACGCCAAAGGAATGTATCCTTGTTCCGCTTTACAACTGGGGGATAGGTGATCCTTTATCAGAGTCTGGGAATACTACAATCCGCTCAGCGTGTTCATGGTCATGGTAACCTGATCGTAACCCCCCCGACACACACACACACACACACACACACACACACACTACAACTCCCACTGCCTCCAACCCCCTGCCTGCTCTCTCCCACACCCGAAAGTGTACAATGAATGCATCCCAGTTCTCTAATCAGTGGGTTGGGTCTGTGTTTACATCGTGGCCTCGATAAATACCACCCCTGAAACAGCCAGAGAACACTGTTTCCCACACATAATAAAATACTTAACATTCCTCCACCCCTGTATAATGGCAGTGGCCCTTTTAGTGCCGAGCTGGCATCACCAGAGGGGAAAAACAACTCTGCTGCAGCTGAATGCAACACTCTGTGCCAAACAATGACCATTGAACTGTCCTGCAGATTTTCCAGCACTTTTTAAGATCTACCACCGAAACCTCTCCCCGTGCAACTGTGGCGCTGGAACAAAGCCACAACTTGAACTCGTTGGTTGGCACAATATGTATTGGTGGAAGAGAACTGAAGCTCAGTTAGCAGGGTCAGGGGAAGGGTTTTGTTTTCCCTGAAAATGCTGCTAGAGACGGAGGGAGGGAGGGAGGGAGGGAGCGAGCGAGAGAGAGAGAGAGAGAGAGAGGCTCCCGAGGGCGATGAGCAGTGTCTCTGTAGATAAGTGAAAGTGATTCTGTTGCTGTTCACTTGAGTGAGGAGCCGGGGGCCACATGATGCAGCGTGCGTGGTCACTGGTAATCTGCTGTTGTCACAACAGCGCCGCCCATCAGCTCACACAAGGTGACACACCAACAGCGCGTTACACTGCGCTTTGTTGGTGGAAGGACCGAGGCCAATTTGGTCTTTGGTGAAGTGTTATTTTTTTACGTTAGAAGACAAATATCCTTTCTGACGTCATTTAAAGGTGCAGGGAGCACGATTTGAGTGGAGTTACTCGAGAGATGTAGAAGCATGGCGCAGACCAGGGTGATTAATAAGGGTAGTCAGGTGCAATTTGCACCTACCCCACTAAATCCGCAACAGTGTACCTTTGGCATGTACAGGCAGAGATGTAAAAATATCTTGGACAAAGACATTAAAAAAAAATGTTTTTAATCAACTGCACCTTCATGATTGAATCGGGAGGCTGACAGGTCATATAAATGATCTAATGAATTAAAAAAGAAGGATGATTACACCATTCAGATTTTAATTTCAATCTACCTAATATGCATGAAATGTTGCAGTACCAGTGTATCGGACCGAGGATCTTTCTAAGTCAAGGTCCACCAAGGAGCCATAGTCGGTACAAATGACCAACAACCATCCTGAATCCGTGCTTCAATAAATCGCATGTTTCCATCAATCTTTTTAGGAGCTAAACATCGTTTCATACAAAACAACTATTCTTGACAGATTGATAAATTGGTTGATATTACAAAGTGATCACATAAAAAGAACAGATCAGGGGCCCTTCAGATATCACCTGGGCCGGTTGCCCTTGACCCCCGCCCCGGTTGTGCTCTTGAACCTCAGTATGATGCTCAAAAAGTCGGTTACCAATGGGCAGCAGGATGTAAACAAGCAAAATGGACGTGGGCGCCCTCCACTGCGGCCCTCCACCTTGCTGTTGAGGCATATGGCGTCATTAGGGGATTTCAAAGCATTGGTGTCGGTCTCCTGTGGATATCGTTTAGTCCCTCGTAAAAGTCCCTACTAAATAAGAAGATTATTAACCTAAGTCCGAGTTGGCAGCGCTCCTGTGTCACTGATGTCTGCACAAATGTCAAATCAAATATATTGAGTCTGTGGGACATTTCTCTCCATGTTTTGCCTTTGAGAGTTTGCAAAAAATGTGCAAGAAGGAAAAACAATCTCTTTGTATAGACAATCAAATCTGCTGACTTTGGCTGTGTGTGTAGCACATGTTTTCAATGTCTGGTAATGTACCTAGCGCTTGATAGTCATGGAGCCCGGCCAACACAACTATTGCACAAATCTGCACTGGGATTGTTCCGTTTTACAGAACACAGCCTCAGATCCAGGAAAATGAAACTGTTTGGAGACCTTCAGAACAAAGGACTGTGAGGAGTCATGAGTGTGTGTTTTTAATTGTTTGTTAGTATCAGTCTGGGGTCATGCATCACCCTCCATCTCTGAGAAGTAGAAATATCAATAATGTCATTGTGTGACGGTAAGTGGTTCAGGACAAGTCACCAGACTTGTACAAAGAGAAATGTACATGACTGCAGCTTTCCATAGTCTTGGGAGTGCATGTGGGAGCAGGGAGGGGCCCTCCATCATACCTGGGGGTGGACACTATTGATTTCTCCCCCAATATATCAGCAACCTGATTTATTTGTCTCCTTTGAATGCGAGCGCACAAACCAATTCTCCCACCTCCATCACCAAACATCGCGGGGACGGTCCTGACTGATTGCCGCATCCCGTGCATGTCCGCTCAGGACAAACACACACATACGCACGCACATAAACATGCTCTCATGGGGCCCCTCTCTCCGTCCTCAAGGTCAAGGGCTGCGAGGAGGCAGAGGCTCCTGATGGAGCCCACACCCAGCAACTCATTGCACACACACACACACACACACACACACACACACGCGTTGATCTGTCCCTAGACGTGACCTGACAGCGGCACATAAGGGCGACACCCTGCTTAAACCGTCAACGCATTTCAATGAGAGGATCTGGGCGTTTATGTTTGCGTGTGTGCCGGACAAGAGGCGCGGCGAGGGGAGGGTTGTAACAAAGCCGAGCCCATTTGCAGGCTGGACGAGCCCCGGCCGCGTGGAGTGTGTAATCCAAAACCAGGCCAATGATTATCTCCCCTCCCCACAAGCGCTGACTCAATTCTGATTTATGATTCGAATGAATATCGATTTTCCAGGAGCTCTTTCCCCCTCCCGCCCCCCTCCCCTTCCCTCTCTCCTCCCTTCCATCTCTCCTTTTAACAAAAGAGTGAATGATGTATGTGCATTGATTTCCAATCAATTACTTTTATTTTCGTTTTATTTAAGCCCGGACAAATTTTCAGTGGCCCCCGTGGAGGGCGATGCATCTCTATCGACGGCGTCGTGCCTCATTACTAACCGGGCCCTCTGATGGTGAGCAGGCAAATAATGAGGGGACATTTTATTTCTGAGACTGTCACGTTTGCTTTAACATCGTCGGACCATAAATTTGTCTCTGCTCGGTTTCACAAAATAAAATACACACATATGTTAACTCCCTGCTCATGTACCACTAAAGACTTACCAGATACCATTTGCATAATGGGAAATGTAGGAGCCAGGGTTTGGTTGCTTGACCCGTTCTATTGATTTTGATCCAGAGCCTCGTCTCCGAATGAGTAATAGAGTTGAGTGCGAGATCATGTTACACTTTTGGTTCTTCGGCCGAGTTTTGGGAGTTTCCCCCCTCGGCTGTCACTAAAACTAATTAATGTAAACATCTTCGATCATTGGACCCCATTTGGGATTTCTTTTCCCAGAAAGCACCTGATACCGAAGAATCACTCTTTGGGACACAATGTGTCTCGTTTCCATGACGACAAAAGCAGCTCTCAGACGTGCGCTGCAGCTCCAATCTTTCCTTTCTATTACGTGGATGAGTTTGAGTCAGTCGAACCAGTTGTTCAATGTCCAGAGAGTAACTTTTACAGGTAGTTGGAATAATCTCCATTTTGTTTGGTAAAAATCTCATTTTAAAAATATCTTTTTACAAGTATAATACATTTTTACAGTTTTCATTACAATGAAATGGGAATGTTTACATTGAGAGTGAGTGCTGAGTATGGAGGCTGCCATGATACACACAGTAACTTTCATAATTAGTATTTATTGTTCTACCTAATTCCTTTTTATTTTGTTTATTTTGTTTAATGATTACTTGACATTTAAACTGATTCAATTGCTTTCATCGATATGCACTTTGTTTTGCTATGTAAACAAAGTTTATCACCAATAATGGTCAGTAGAGTTGATCTGAATGAACTTACTGTTGCTGCTGGAGCTGTTACTTCGGTGACAGTACGTAGATTTATCTTTAGTTATCATCTGATTCAAAAGGACAATGTCTCAATTTCCACAGCCTGACTCCTTCAGATATATTCATTCGTCCAACCAACAAAAGATGTAAGATAAACATTGTACTTGACAAGCTTTGCCATTTGTTGGTATTTCACCTTAGATGTGCCCTCACAGCTTTAACTTCTCTCCCTGTGTGTACATTATGGAAAACCATACATGAGTGGTAACACATTAACCCAACTTCCACGGGGGGAAAAAAAAAACCCTTCGAACAACTTACTGATTGGGTTGACAGTGATGCATTAAAATGGGTCATACTGTAATTGCTCTTTCCTTTGGCTACTGGCTGGCTGGGATTACATAACGATGATAAAGCTGCAGACCTGGCCTTCCAAGATAAAAGCTGCCATGCAGGACCTTGTGCATTCTCTAAATGCCTCATCTAAGAGGCCCTCTGAAGGAAGTGATTACTGCAGCGCTGCCCACTAATGCTCCGGCGGGACCCGTCAGCGCACGACGTTATTCATCAAACATGTACAGCGCGCCAGCGTTGGCAACATGCGGAAAACGCATGAATAATGAGTGGGCATATTACCGCGTGATGATAAGCCATGCATTTTGCAACATTTCCGCGTCTTAGCAACAGAAGTTTCTGCGGCTTCGACCTAATGGACATGGACTCGGTGAGATGTTACTCTTCAAAGCAAAGTGTCCGTCGAGTCCTGCAGGGACATAATGAATAGCCCCATTAGCAACATAAAAGCAGAGTGGAATTTCTTCACAGGGCTGCTGAGGCCAGCTCCGGGCTGCACAAGGCATCCCATCGCCATATGACCAAATCAGATGCTGCGGGTGACAAATATGGCCTCACGGCTGAGAGCAGCACAAAGGACACTCAGTTGTCTGCCCAGGACGGGAGCATAAAAATACTGCTCCTCCGGAGACAATGTGGCTCCTGTGTAGAAACGCTGTTTATCTCAGCGGGCCCACGCTGGCCCAGGTTGCAGTAAGACTCGCTGCGCTGGACTTATGCAATAGCTGCAGGAAAGAGATGCCGCTGTGGCACGCGAGCACTTCTCCACAGAGGAAATGATAAGAACAAGTGGATGACGTTGTGCCACTGCCAAACGTGTGATGGAATGCCACAGGAATGAAGGGCCATTCATGAGAGAGCACAGCTGGGTATCACCCCAGACAATAGTGCAACTATGAATGCAATCATTTAACTGCAATGTGACGTTTCCTGTTTGCGCTTTGATGACTGTCTTGGACTGAGGACCAACATCTCAACTTCGCATTCTAGAGACTGAGGCTGTACGAACTTTATGGCAGCTGCTCTTGAAATCCATAAAAACACACCAACTTTTTTCCCCGAAGGACACAGATCTTAGTTCTGCAACAAAATATGATTTGTAACTCTTCCATTGTTCCTTGTTTTTCAAAGGTTGTTATGAACATTCCCCTCTACAAGCCTCTAAAATGACAGACAAAGCTACATTATTACATTATGACAGCTCATGCACCTGTATCTCATTTGTAATCCATCACAGAGGAGAGACGCCGGAATCTTTGGCAGACCGATGTTGACTATAAATAATATATAAACTGACCAAATCATGTGTTGCATATGGTAGATTGATGTCATAGCTTTGACACAATACCACATACAATACTTAAAAGACAATGCAATTCATATGATGAATTTAATATCATGCGATAGTTTCAATAAACAGGAAAATTAGCTAAGACGCATCAAGAGGATCGATAGATTAATATAGATAGATTAGATGGTATGCAATTAATTCATAACCACAGACATTACAATTTGATGGACATGTGACGACTATGTGACGAACACGATGGGAACGACTTCCATGACGACCATGGAATCAAAACACACAATACAAGTCAAAATACATCAACATAGAGAGGAACGGAGAACTTGATGCGGTGCCGTAGAGTTTATATCATTTAGGTGCTCGGATACGTCCAGTGTGATGGACATGACACAGTAAATACGAAGGGCTCCATTGTGTTGTAGGATTACACAGGGAAGACCCTTGTTTACCTATTGACCAAAACATACAGATGAATTAGTGATCAATTATGTCAAAACAACTTCAGTGTGCCTTTGAAAATAACTCATCCTAACGTGTAAAACCAGTCCTTCTTCTTCTTGTGGGGTTAAAGGGGCAGTGTGTAAGATTTGGTGACATCCAGAGGTGAAGTTCCACATTCTATCCATCGCCTCACCCTTCCAGGCACGCAGTGGTCAGTTGTCATTAAAACTCAAAAGACGTCAAGTATGTCCACTCTGGGCCACCATAAAAACACGACCCCCCCCCCCCCCCCCCCCCAAATAAAACATTATAGGTTCATGAAAATAGCTGTATGTCATTGTCTTGTAATATGTTGAGAAGTGACAAAAATCGTAAATCTTAATGGGATGAGGCCCATGCTTACAAAGAGGGAGTTTCTTTGGCAATATGCAAATTGAATGTTCTCTACAGGGATTGGCCTTAACGTACGTGGTGTTTGTTTTCCTGCATCTCGTTAACTTGGTGAGGCTTTGAATTCAATGGCAGGCCTCTCCCATCAAACCAGGGTTCAGCTTCGGCCGTGTGCTCCGGCACCAGAAAGCAGAAGTGTGTATGAACGCAGAGGTGAGGAGCGACGTTTCCTCTTCTCTCATGTGACTCAGTAACATCCTGGCTGCCCATTGGTCAGAGAGTGAGGCAGGACGTGTGCTCACCCTGTGGAACTTTTGACGGCTGACGTCAACCTACACTTTCGGCCACTGTGGTTAAAGCTCAGCTCGTCACCTTCTGAACGCTGGTGTTGAAAGTTGTACTTGTGACACACACACACACACACACACACACACACACACTCAATGTTTTTCATTATACTGAGGAAGAGGAGAAGTGTAGTCTGACTCACAGGCGCTATCTGTGGTCGACCACGAAGACTCAGCGTAGCTCACCAGCGCTCAGTTTATATACGAGCCTAAAAATAACCAGCCAATCAGCGGCGAGCCAGTGCGAGTCAAACGCGCCAATGAGGGCATGCGGAATGGAGAAAGCCGCGTCGTGATTTGTCGCTCGTGATATCATTCGCGGAACAAGCGGGAGCTGGACCGTGATTGGCTGACTCCGCCGTGGGCGTGCTCTGACTCGCGAGCGAAGCGAAGACGGCGGGAGGAGGGGGAGGAGAGAAAAGGGGCAGGGAGGAGGGGGGAGAGAGAGAGAGAGGGAGAGAGAGGTGGAGAGAGAGGAGGGGGCGGGCCCAGAGGTTTGAATAGGGAAGTTTTGCAGAGCGCAGTTGTTCCTCATCCAGTCCGCTGCGGTGTTTGCGAAAATACGGCGAGCGAGAGGAGAAGCAGCGGAGAAGAGGAGTAGGCGCTTCACTGACGGACTTCTCGGTTCGCACCTTCCGCGGGGGGGGCACGCTTCTTGTTGCTCCTGCCTCTTTCCGTTCGCCTCCTTTTTCCCCCGCATTCATTTCTAAAGTGCAGCGACTCCAAGTTGTTATTTTTGCAATTTTTTTGGGGGGGGCAAAAAAAAAACTCGGGAAAAACAAAGATGGATGTTCTACCCATGTGCAGCATCTTTCACGAACTTCAAATAGTTCACGACACGGGCTATTTCTCCGCCTTACCGTCACTGGAGGAGTACTGGCAGCAGGTGAATATACTGGATACCATGTCCACTGTGCGTGTGTGTGTGTGTGTGTGTGTGTGTGTGTGTGTGTGTGTGTGTTTGCTTTGGTGCAGCGAGGCGGAACTGTTTTCACGCTCCAGTGTCTCACTGCGAAGTTTGAATAAAATGGGTGTCGCGTCATTTTAAAGGTTGTAAGCACGGATGTGTGTGTGTGTGTGTGTGTGTGTGTGTTTCGAGCCGGGGCCCCGTGCGTTCACCTGACGCTGCAGTGGAGTGAGTGTGTGTGTGTGTGTGTGTGTGTGTGTGGTGTATGAAGTTTTTGGCAGGCTGAAGTGGATCAGTGTGTCAGTCTGACAGCTGAAGTCCAGCCTCTGCTGCTGCTGCTGCTGCTGCTGCTGCGCCAGGATGAATGAGATAGGGGGCGAGAGAGAGAGAGAGAGAGAGAGAGAGAGTTGTACAGCGTCTCTCTATCACTATGTTCTACCTCTCTGCATCTGTCCTCTGCTGCTGTTTTCCACCTCCCTCTCTGAAGCCTCCAACTCTCAGGCAGGAGGAAGTGTCTCCTCGTTGACTCAGTCAGATGTTATGTTGCTCTTAGAATTGATTTTTTTTTTTTAATCAATCAATAAATAAAAGAAACCTGATTTGACACAGCTTCACTTCCTCTCATCTGCTCGAAGTACAATGTATTTTTGTCAACTTCCGCTTCCCTAAGCCATTTTTACTCAGGGTTTCCTGCTTTGCAACTCTAAAATCCTCGCCCCCCCCCCACGCGCACACACACATTCCTGTCATCCTGTCATTGAAATGGGATCCCCATCATCGCATCCTCTCCAAACCTAATTCCTTGTGACGTCTAGTTTTGCTGATTTCAGACAAATCCACGACTTCCATAGTCACGTGATTTCTAAATGTAGTCTTTAACTGGTCAACCCTTATTCCCAATCATTTCCTGCTTCGCAGCATCATTTCTTTCAAAGAGATAATCACCTTTATACAAACGGATACAATTTCCCACAATCCTTTGATTCTGGATGGGATTCATTACTTCCAGCTAAATGAACCCATTTCTTCCCACCTCATGACTTGGATGGACTCCCCAACTTGTCAACTTCTTTCCTAGCCCCTATTCCCATGCATTTGTTTGCCGTGCAGCAGATTTATAGCCACAACAAAACAAAAACACACAGAATTCCCCACAATCCTTTGATTGGAATGGGCTCCCCAACTTGCTTCCTTCTTTCGTCTTTTCATTTTCTGCTTAGCAATGAAAATGCAATAAAATAAAAAAAAACAACCCAAACCATAATCTTCCTCTGAATATTTTCTGCTCTGCAGCATCAAATTCAGTGCGAAAACACTTTGCATCATCCTGAGGTTTGAATTAGCTCCACAACGTGACGCGATCAAATGTCAGCCGTGGCCCGATCCCTCCCTGCATGAGTAGGCAGCAGCACAGCTGGAAAATATTGTGCTGCAGGAGCCCAGAGGAAATATGTATCCAGTCAGAGCAGCGCTCCACCAGCACCGTCCTAATGAGCGGCCCCCCTCTCTCTACATGTTTTCAATTCCAACGGCCTCTGAAGTAAATTGGAGCCCGTGTTATCTTTTTGTTGAGGGGCATCGGGAGGGTGGGGGGAGTTGGTGATGGCTGAGGAAGGATGTGATTGCACGGCCGAGGTTACGCACGAGCAGCTTCCTTAAAGGAACTCTTAAAATGGGTCAAGCCCCCAAAAGTGACAGTGCGCGTGGTCCCGGGTGCAGGGGGGCGCGGAGCTGCCCAAACTGAACGTACATGACATCAAGCTGGGAGAGCTGGAGCGTGTCAGGGTGAATGAGAGGAGGCGGGATGCTGTACGGGCAGGTTTCGTTTGTGAAATGAAGAACGGTGACGTGCAAAGGAAAATGTTTTTTTTTGGGGGGGGGCGGAAGTGGTGTAAGAGGGGCAGCAGTGAGTCATTCATTATGAAACATCCGAGTGCCAAACTTCAGGCGAATGACAAACTCAAGCCTCGTATTTTGTCCCAACACCCAAATATATTTCATTGAGCGTTATATGGCAGAGACAAACAGCCAATCCTCGTACTTCAGTCATTTAGCTTTAGAATAACCGCACGATTCCTGATTCCCTCAGCTGACAAATCTGCCTGTTGACTAATCATCGCCGCACTTGTGTAAAGACGAGTGCGGGCGCATCTCAGAGGTCACACCGTGAGCGTCTCGCGAGCGTGGATCGTCGGTTCGCGCAGTGTGAAGCAGGCCTCTCCTCCAGGGGGGGGGGCTGCTTCTCTTTCTCCATTCTGACTGTGTGTTTTCATCCCACCAGACGTGTTTGGAGTTGGAGCGCTACCTGCAGAGCGAGCCCTACGTCTCCACCACCGACCTGAAGTTCGACGGCCAGGAGGACCTCTGGAGCAAGCTGATCCTGGCGTGCGGGGACAAGGCCAAGGCCGAGTGCGACCCAAAGCTGCCCCACGTGCACGACGAGGACAATCAGGACAGCCAACTCTTGGACACCAACAGTGTGAATTCGGACGCCAGCAGCGAGGCCTCGGACAGTTCCGAGGAGCTCTCGCCCACGCATAGCTTTACCTCCAACCCTCTGAGCTCCGTCTTGGTTGGCTCTGGACCTTTCAGCCCGTCGGTCATTAGCACGCCCCCGTCCTCGCCGGAGGCCGCCTCGGAGCCCATCAGCGTGACGAACAGCTGGGTCGCCGTGCACGGTGACTTGCACCTGCCGGTCAAAATCAGGAGTGGCGGGTCGTCGAAGGGTTCGGACAAGACGGGACTGGTGTGCGGGGACGCGTCGCCGGACGGTCGGAGGCGGGTACACAGGTGTCAGTTCAACGGGTGTCGCAAGGTTTACACGAAGAGCTCGCACCTCAAAGCACACCAGCGCACTCACACAGGTGAGTTCAAAGGCTCAACAGAGCAGACGTTGATCGGTGCCATTGTTTTCCTCGCCGTTATCGAGCTCATTCGTAGAGCCGGAGTCTACGTCTTTATTGAGCAGCGTGTGGAAATGGGATGAATCCAGTCTGTCAACGTAAAGCCATCGTCCAGCCATTGTGTAATGTAATTAAAGGTCCACATTGCACGATGTCCTCAGCTGGAGCACTGTGGGCATTAGCGCTGCATGGCTGGATACCTAAACTGTGACCTAATCTATCTGGAATGTGACTCACTGAGCCAGAGAGTGAGTGAGCGAGCGAGCGAGAGAGGGAGGGAGGGAGAGAAAGGGGGAGGGGTTGCTCATGGGAGATAAAAAGGAACTTCAAACCGGATTGAGTTTCACCATGGGAATGGGGTGAATGAGTAGTGGGGCCCAGGGGCTGGGGGGCTGGGGGGCTGGGGGGGGGGGCATGTGGGGGGGGGGGGGGGGGGGGGGGGGGGGGGGGGGGGGGGGGGGGGGGGGGGGGCATGTGGGAGGCCCTCTGAATGGTCATTTCAGCATTTCTTACCTCTGATTAGAGGCATGAAATTGCGCATGTGGCCCGTTTCAGTTGCTACACACTGAGCTCATGTTATGTATTCCGCTGCAGTGCATCTCTGCTCGCATTCCTCGCATGTTTCACGAGGTTGCATTTAAAAAAAAAAAATAAAAAAAAAGAATTAGAACAATCCGATCCAACAGGTTCTGCGGAATCTGGCACTCGCCTGACCCGTCGGCACGTACGTCGTCAGGCCCCTGGGGGTGATTGATTTGAATCTGTTTTGAATAACAACAGGGCAGGGCCGACCAATCGCTGGCCGAGCGGAGGTTAGATACTGCACCCCTTGTATTTGTTGTGTGTTCAAACATGGAGCTTGACTCACCTGTTTTGTCTCCCCCCAAACGCTGCAGGTGAGAAACCGTACAGGTGTTCGTGGGAGGGCTGTGAGTGGCGTTTTGCACGGAGTGACGAGTTGACCAGACACTTTAGGAAGCACACTGGGGCAAAGCCATTTAAATGCAGTCACTGTGACAGGTAAGCTGAACACACCCTCTCCTTTGAGGGGTAAACCCTTTCTATCTTTAAAGGTGCAGTGTGTAAGATTTCAGTTTTGTTTTTTTATTTCAAAACAATTACATACTGACATTGTAATGAATCTGTAATCACCTAAATGTCTTTTCCATTTCACTCAAATGAGCCCATTCATGTGTATTTACATGTGGACGCACTCAACTTTTTTTGAGTTTAAATGACAAGTGAAGTCGACCACAGCTTCTCCTTCATGCTCAGAAGGGTGAGGGTGAGGTGATGGATACAACATGCAACTTCACCTCTAGATGTCACCAAATCTTACACATTTATGACGTCCAATCAGCCAGTACAAGAGGCTCATTACACAACTTTGACTCACAGTATTTGCTTTACATTGGTGTAGAATGACTGCTCTCGTTATCATTATCCCCGTATACCTACAGGCCAATACCAGTTTATTGATTTTTGAGTGGGCTACCAGATCATGTGCAAGAGAATGGTCACAATAATGAGTCCATCTGTCAAATGTGCGACCTAATACATTTTAATCTGTAAAAGATTGTATATAAAATGCCTCAAAGAAATATCCTTCTCGATGTCGTATCTGAAATCTGATTGGGCCTTTAAATGTTTTTAAAGGTACATTGTGTAGGGTTAGGGTTCTGTGATAACATTTAGTTCTGAGGTTGCAAGGGTTCAGCTGAGAACCTGTCATCTCACCTATGACTTAAAAGCAACCCAACATGTTTCAGTTGTCTATTCCATTGAAACATGGAGGTGCAGCATGGCCGCCTTTATATAGAGAGGACCTGAGAGCTGTTAACGCAAAGTGCTCAATTTCTGATGTGATTGAACACTTATTCATTTGATAATCTCATGGAAATACTCTTTTGTAAAACGTACACACTGGACCTTTAACAGTTCAAAGTCAGCGCTTCTCAGCTGAACCTATCCTGCGCTCAGCGCAACGCATCTGACTTCCTGTCCTCTCTCTTCCCTTCCTGCCCGCAGATGTTTCTCCAGGTCCGACCATCTGGCTCTTCACATGAAGAGGCACATTTAAGAGAAGCGTCGGCGAGCACAGAGCAAGCGTCGCAGCAAGAAGGGGTGGACGTTCCTCTTTTCTTTGTTTTCGTTTCTCAATACAGAAGAAGAAGGAAAAAAAAAAACAACAAAGACGTCTCTCTCCTGACCCGGTCTCTTGGTTGAACTGTCCCAGAGAGCAAGAGCAGTGGGAGCGTGTTCCAGCCAAAGCATGCCGTTTTGCACCATACTGAAAACCCAGTGCCTGCGGGACCTCTCTTTGGAGAAAGGCGCTCTGAAGGTTGCCTGTTGCAACAAGAGGACAAAATCATAGATGAGGTGGGGGGGAAGAACTTTGTTTTCCATCACGAAGGACTTAAAAACACACAGAAAAAGAGGAGAAAAAAAAAAAGAGAAAAAGACACGCAAACCGAGTGAATGATTAGTATGTGTGGTGCATGATGTTTTGGGGACATCTCCCGGACAGCAGATACACTGGTACTTTAATAAAAACCTGTCTGAGGTTAAGCATGTGTGCACTGTGAATGTCTGAGATTGGCCGCCGGCCCCCGTGGAATGGATTTCTGGGAGAGGAGATGGATGGGTGGGTGGAGTGATAGATGGAATGGAGCGGGGCTGGCACCAACGTTGCTGTGGACTGAATGGGTTTTTTTCGGGGGGGCGGGGGGGGGGGGGGGGGGGGGGGGGGGGGGGGGGGGGGTTTGGGATGCGATTCCCATTTCCCCTCCGGTGGCAGAGGCAGGGTGGAAGTGCCTGCCCTGGCTGTCTGTCTGGCACCCAGACTTATTGGAGGAGTAGGAGAAGTGTCGGGGGGGGGGGGGTCTCCTCGGGTTTGACTATAGAGAGAGCGAGAGAGAGAGAGAGAGAGAGAGAGAGAGACATCGTCTGGTCTGTGACCCGGGACCAAACTCTTCCCCTCTGGCCTCCTCACTCCATCAGTCACTGTATGACAGGAGCTTTTTTGGTGTTTTTTGGTGCAGCTACTAAATGTGCAATGTGTTACGTAGCCTGGTTTTATTATTTTTCTACACGCTACAAAGCTCATTTGTAGTCCCAATTGTATAAGCTGTGTGCTATAGAGGTAATAAACACAACTATACTATAACTTCAGTATCATAGACAGGTGTTGCATGGTTCTAGGGTTTGTTCACTTCCTGTTTCCAGCTGTAATCAGGACTGCAAATAGATTTTTTTTTTCCCTTTTCAATAAAAGTGCAGCTAAAATGCGAACGGTTTTAAATGTTACAATATTGTACATAACCACCTCGACTAGTCCCTCTTCACCTTTTCATGAGACATTCTTCCTTCACCCTGGTTCTCTATGCGGCCACAAACACCCACCACTCACTGGTTTCCCTCCTCATTCATCCTTTGCCTTGAGGACTAATTTTCAACTTTGTTTTTCTTTTTTTTGTACTTTCTCAATAATGCACTGTTGACCTTAATGGTGCCTTATGCAAGTGACTCAGCCCCGTGGCGGTGCTTGTTTTCTGCTCCCTCACCCCCCCCTCGGGAAGTCACGTTTGTTGTGTGGGTGATTTGACAAGCTTGATTAAGGTTCAATTACAAATTGAACTCGCACCTCTTTGTGTGTAATGAACGCTGCCTGCGTCTATTCCCACGGTTAATTACATTGTTAGAATGTAAATGTTGCGAAAAAGTACCTTCCCCTCGATTCGATTGTTCAGTTTTGCCACTCAGACGATGTACATCATAACGAATGGAGTCGGATCATGTAAATAAGACAAACGCTGTAAGTTCAGAGCACTTAAATTCATTTTTTAAAAGCTGTTGACTACTGTGTAGTATGTACTCAAGTCCATCACACCTGGCTCCAAGGTACAAAAAGGTTCTCCTCACAGTGCTGCTCCTTCTTTTAGCCCTGTATCCCGCCACCATGGCGACCACCCTCTGCCCCCCCCCCCGCTCTGTCGCCGTGAGTGGGGCCTGTAGAAAACGCTAAAGATTTATTGTAATTAACAGGCTGCAGTTGGACAGGCCTCACCTTGTACTGCCTCTCAGTAATGAATTGCTAAAGGCTTTGTTGGCATGGAATCTGTCACAGACTGCTGACTGTGTAGGTTGTTATTGACCTGTCTGAGGGAGCGTTGTTTTAGCCAAGCTGCAACACTATTATGAAAAAAAGAACAAGGGGTGGGGGGTGGGGGGCTGTCGAGACATGATAAGCAAAATTTGGGATCGTATCTTCATCTTCTTTTCACACCGAATACCAGACGGAAGGTTGTGACCGACAATTCTAAAAGGGGGATTACACTGGTCCGTGCCACCGACCTCGCGCCTGGTAAACAAACACCGCAGCAAGTTGCCCACCAACGTTATGGATTTCAGATCAGCGGGTCGAAAAGAGACACGATGAGTACAAACTTGAAACTGCTTGCCACGATAGATCGGCCACAGACGGGGGGGGGGGGCGGGGGGGGGGGGGGGGGGGGGGGGGGGGGGGGGGGGGGGCGTTTGCAGGGGCCAAGCGTAGGGGACATTCATTCTGTGCAAGCAGCAGCCAATACTGTTGGAGTGGTAATTGAGCCTTGATTTAGCCCCGTGTTTGTCGCATCCCTCACACTCTCCCATCATCCCTTTCCATTCCACCTCTCTCCTCACACAACAGCTCTTTGTTCTCAACTGAATCTTTGTATTAAAAAAAAGAGACAAAAAAAAAATTACGACTTTTGTAAAATTGTAATGTTTTTGCTTTATGAAATTTTTATTTGAAATTGTTTTGCAAAATTGTTATATTTCTGTATGAATGTATTTTTTATTGGAATAATAAGAAATTCTTATCTGACGTCGGCCTGCTTCCTTTTGTCTCATTGGCTGAATTCTCCTCAGTTACGCCTCATTAGCGCGAACGCTTTTCGTTTTCATTATTATTATGATTATTATTTGTTGCCCCCCTTGTCGGGGGGTTTGCAGCTCGTCCGGGGTGAGTGGTTTCGGCTGCACCCTCCCCTCCAGTAATACGGACACAATTAGACCGAGGGGCCGAGCTGCGAGCACATCTGACATTCTGCATTTGTCACTTAAAGAAATGCACGAGAAACATCCTTGTTTACCTTAGTGTCATCGTGCAGCAGAGCGTTTGCTAAACGGTCAAGGCTGCCGCTTTCTCGACTCCCCCTGACTTGTAAACAACAACATGAAAATGATCAGCAAATTGCATCTCAGGAGAAAGTGCTTGCTAAACACGGAAAACCCCACGCACCTCGTTCCCCCTGGCGAACATTCAAATTTAGCCCCTTTTGTTATTCTTTTTTTTTTATAAAGTTTCTTTCTGCCATGATTTAAATCCTGAAAAACTGCTCCACTCCTCCTTAGAGCTAGCTAGCTCTCATCAAAGCACTATAAATAATTTATCCCCATCTCTCGCAGCCCTTGGCATTTAATTAGAAAGCTCGCTTTTATACATTTGTTTGATAATTACTCTACTTGACACAGATAATGATACAAAACAGCAGTGGATAAACCAAAAGAGCCCTACTTTATGATACAAACTCACAGGAAAGAAGATGCGTATACACATTAAAGGGAAACAGGCTTCCCCCTGCTCGAGATGCGGATGACCTAGACTGGGCAGGCAACTTATTAGCTCGTCTGATTTCCAGTAAAAGCCCTGTGGTTTAGAAACGAAGCTGCGCCTGCAGTTGGTAATTAAAGCTGGCTCTGGAGAACCTCCCCTCTTTTGCAGATGTTTTTCGCTGGAGCTCCTTGATCTTTGAAAAACTGCTGCCCCAGCTTGATTTGTTGACTCGCACATGCACCTGGAATGCAAGACGAGCAAAAACTGGAATCACTCCAGGTCCCGACCGCCCGCTTGACCGATTTGACCTCCACAGTGGGAGCACATGTCCACTCCCATCCTGTGACGACAGGGCAGGTACATCCTCCTGAGCCATCGTGGATGAAGTTGGTGGGCATTGTGTCTTTGATGTGTGGCAGAGTTCACGTCCTCCCTGTGCTTTCCCACATCGACACTGTGACGCAGCCTCGAGCCCCCCAGTGGATTAGTGGGAACAATTATTCACTTTGAGATGTCTCACATCTTATCTCAGTGTCTGAGGGGAGTGCAGCACATGTCGGGTTGGATCCCATGTGGCCTGTGGAGAGCTTTTACGCATAAGACGACTGTGGGAAGTCAATTCCACGAAGAGCAGGGATCACGGACGACATTTGGGGACATGTATTATTATTTTATATCCTCTACGGCTGTGTCCCAAGTATTCTTAGAAAAGTCTCATATTGCAACTTTATTAATGCTGCAAGTGCCGTGCTATTAAAAGTGCAGCGTGTCGATGACATACTGACATTTTCAGGAATTTATAATCACCTAAATGTTGTTTTGTTTTTTTTCCGTTACTGTATATTTACAAGAGGAGTGGGTCCTCTCTACGGGGGCCGCCATGTTTTTACAGTAGTTCAGAGTGGATGCGCGAAGCATCTTCTGAGTTTGAATAACGACTGAAGTCAGCCAGCGGCGTTGGCCGTGTCCACACGTTATTCCACGGACATCATGTGGTGGCAATAAAAGAAAATGAGGCAACATATAGCTGATAAAGTGTAAGTGTCAAACAGTGGTTTGAACTCTGTATGATAATATGTGTCCTGTATTATTATTTGGATGTGAGACGTGTTTTACACCGTGTGTAAAAACAGCCCCCCCCCCTGCAGTTTAAACCTCAATATGTAAACAGATCTCGCGCACCACCAGTGTTTACATATATTTAAAAAAAACCTGATACAGCAAGAAAGTAAAAAAAATAAATAAATAAATAAAAATAAAACTGCTTTGCTCAGCAAAGAAAATCTAACCTACATTTTGGGTGAGCACAAAAAAAACCCATCCAAGCTAAAATAAATTTAGCTTGGATTTATAAATAAACTCCACCCTAATTTGTCTCTACTCTCACCCTTTTCTGATCTCTCCCTTCCCCCAACAGTTTACTTTACTATTAATTACAATAATAATAATAATCAACTATATTAATAAATGTACTAAATACTAAATGTTCCTTATTTAAATCATTTGCAAGCTTCTTTACAGGTTAAAAGTGTTTATTCAAATAGCACAATGTGTGTTCTACGTGGGATTG